>JASGAT010377468.1:0-11924 GCA_030220025.1 Chelon auratus | reverse complement strand
CAACTGAGCAGAGAGAGCAGACGATGAAAATAAATCTGACTGTGCAAAAAATAAGATGGTGAGTGCTGCACGCTGAGAGATGAAGCTGGTGAAAAATCTTAACGAAGGGAAACTTATGTAACCTCCTGCATAATCTTTCATGGTTGGTGCCTGCCGAAAGGGGACGAGACTGGAATCGGGAACTCGTGTAGGAAGGAGAAGCAGTTAGCGAGACAAAAGCCGAGCTAACAGTTATTAAAAAATAAACGAAGTGAAGGATTCAGGAAGAAGAGAGCGACTGGATGGACAGAAATAAAGAGGAAGGGAGGACGGAGGGATGAGAAATGGCTCTATTGAAGGCCAGCTGGGAGCGTCACGCATGAATGAGTGAACAGAAAGACAGGACAGTGAAGAGGGATGAGTGGAGACAGTGTCATGGTGTTAGAAGTACTAGAAACAGTCCTGCAGTGAGATGGTTCTCTGTATTCTCTGTTGTGGTTGTTGTCTTTTCATCAAAAGCTTTGTCATGTTAGGCAGAGAGAGAAGACGTGTGGGAAAGACTCTCAGGGGTGTTGGTTACACTCCTCATTTCCCTTTCTTCTCTGCTCTGTGTTTTCATTTGCTTCGTTCACATCTAGCCCAGTTTTCCTCTTGTTTTCGCATTCCCCTTTTCCATGTCTTCCTTTCTCCTTCTATTTTCCCTCCTTTTCCGTTGTCTTTGCTCCTCATTTATTTGTCCTCTCCTCTCAGTATGATAAAGATAAAGTGTTAAGTCCACCAAGGACACCACAGTCTCTTGTCCCCCGGAAGATATAAAACATCACAGTTTGCTGAGTGCGACTCTCCATGAACCAGAGACAAAGTTCCCGTCCACTCAGCAACATCCCCTGAGGTTGTCTGACTGCAGTAATTGCAGAGATGGGGATTTAGTCTCTGAAACGTGGAGACAGTCCTGCGACTACACAGCTGATCAGGTTGTGACATGAGGTGAAATTAAGTGAAGTAGTAGTACCCCAGATTTAGTTTACTTTCTGTACTTTTAAGAAGTTTTCCTCGTGATTTTTCCTCAAGTGATTTAAAATCTTCTTTTTTTTCATGTCTTTTTCTTTATCTCCTCTTTGAGACACTGTTAAAGTCTAATCTCAGCTGTGTATCAGCCCGGCAGCCTGCTATTAAATCCTCTGTGTGATAATATCTCTTACTTAAATTAGCACAGCCTGAATTAACTCCCCTCCCCTTTGTCACAGCCTTTTATCAGCCCTGCCACCAACAGAAAGGCAGGAGAAGTGGATGTAAGCGTTAAATGCTGGCATAGAAGGTGAAGTAATTAAACACGAGAACTTCAGCCTTTAAATTCTGTCCTACTCAGAGCAGCATTCAAGGCTTTTTACAAAACACAACATTCTGTTTTCATTTTGCTGCTGTAAGAGTCACACTATGGAATATAAGTAATTAAATATTTTATGTTTATTTTCCAGTTATTGAGTAATGTAAAAAAGCAATATTAAAAAACAATATTACACAATATGTACACTGACCAGGCATAACATTAAAACCACTGACAGGAGTAGTAAATAACACTGACCATCCTGTGACAATGTTACTTAGACATGTAGCACTAACATGTAACGTTCTTGTCATTTGTGTCAAAAAGTACTCTAGTGGCTTTTTTGAGAGTGGACGGAACACCACATACAGGACTTTGACGAACATGGAAAATTGTAAAGAGTATTTTTGTTTAATTGATTTAATTATTCATTCATTCATTTATCTTCTGTAACTGCTTATTCCTGTTAAGGGTCATGGGGTCTGCTGGAGCCTATCCCAGCTGTCACTGGGCGAGTGGCGGGGTACACCCTGGACAGGTCGCCAGTCTATGGCAGGGCTAACACAGAGAGACAAACAACCATTCCCATTCACAATCACACGTAAGGCCAATTTAGAATCACCAGTTAACCTAACCAGCATGTCTTTGGACAGTGGGAGGAAGCCGGAGTACCCTTAGAGAACCCACGCAGACACAGGGAGAGCATGCCCATGGATTCGAACCCGGGTGATTTAATTATGGTTACTTAATAAATTAAAAAACAGCAGCAGGAACTCTTCAATCTTCATGTATTGATGTTTTTTTCTTCAGACAGACACAGTCATGAGGTGTAGTACGTATCGAGTAAGGCTAATGTGCAGGCGAATCACTTCAGCTCTGGCAGAAAAGAGTTTTGAACCTTCATGCAGCAGGACACAGACAAAACCCAATGTTTTGAAATGATGATGAAGGTGGTTTTGATTGATCCTGCTGCACTGATGTGGCTGACAAAACACACACACTCTGCATTAGTCCATGCCTCGGGGTGTATGGATGCAGCAGTGGGTCTAATGTCAAACTAGGCCACTGGCTGGATTTGCGGCAGTGGTCAGTATGTTCTTCAACTCCTCATTCTGACTGGGAACTGTCTAATTTGGGCACTCTTCTGTGTGAACTGAAAGTCGGTTTTCTCCAATCTTACTTCATACTGAAAATGTTTGGACTTCAGACTGTTGGTTGGGAAAAACAAAACATTTGGAGATTGTTTTGTATAACTTTATTGACACGCCATGAAATACAATAGCACACCAACAACTCCAACCAATACCAATCAACCAAAGATTCAAAGATTTTTTTATTGTCAAATTGTTTGTCTCCCACCATAAGATAAATGGTAGAGATCTAAAATAAACAGGAAGCGTCTATTCACAGGGGACAACACCTAATGAAACATTCAATATCAACCTAACACTATGTAAAATAACAGCCATTTATTTCCATAAATACTGTGTCAATAGTATAAACCATCGAATTAAACACATAAATCAATGCTAATCCTAGTTTATTCCCCCGGTCCTGTGACAATGGTTTAACCCATGAGTTTTAAAGCAGGTGATCAGCCATGCCTACTCTTTTGCACCAGGTTAAGGAGACAACCAGAGGTAACTACTGACATTAAATAATGATTTAACTCAAAAGAAAATAGACCAAACCAAACCATACCGATTATGGTTTCTTTAACACACTGGCAGGATGGCCAGTCCCCTTGCTTCCTTCCTCAAACACTATTTTACTTTTACTTTACAATAAATACAAATGAAAATGTGTAATTTACTTAATAATAGATATTCATTTCCATTGCCATACTGTGTCAACCTTGTACTCATGAAGTAATGAAACCCTGGTCTCCGTTACAGAGACAGTCACAGGTTGACTGATGAGGACAGTAATTATTAGTTGGAGCCGTTAACAAAACAAATGGTCTCTCAACCTCTTCAGATGCTTGTTGACATGTTGTGCTGTTAAACTGCCAAGATAATTCACAATGACATCTCTACATATTTCCTTTAGCTCTAGAATAGAAACCAGTTCTGTACGACACATGTTTTGTCGTGACAGTAATATAATGTACAGTAGATGCAGGTTGCTGCCTGTATTTTATGTTTTGCTGTCATGCTCCAGACCTGTCAGCAGTGTTTATAGGAGCCAAATCCATCTTGGTCCCACACTGGGATTTTCATCAACACCTAAGCAGGAAGATGGACAGCAGCCAGACTGACTAGCAAGCACACACCCAGACACTGACTCACGTGCAGCTATCATCCCTCCTCTTCATCTGTCTCACCTCCAGTGATCCACCAAAAGAGCATCCATGTTGTAACCTGGCCTCGGCACATATTTGCATAGTCCTCCAACCAATCAGAGCCATTTAGTTGATAACAAATTTAACCCCACTGATCTCAGATGATGTGCGTGACTACATCACTGTTACCCCCACTGCCCATCACAACGTAAAGCCATGCCCAAACGATTTGATTGGCTGGAGCATAATCCATTCCCAGTGGACCAACTCCAGACCAACTTTCCAAATATTTTGTGGTCAAGAATTTGGGCTTGCTTTCAGGCTATCCATGTTGCTGAGTAAGAAGCGAAACTTCAATTCAGTTCAATAAAATTTTATTTATATTGCGTCAGTAACAATACAAATTTGTGTCTGTTGTTGACTCTCACTTGCTGTCTAGAAATTGCTTCCATCATGAGCTGGAGAACGGAGGCTGTGTATACTGTATGTTAAAAATGGCTGGATTAAAAGCAATGGACACGTTACCAGTGGGCACCTTAAATCTGTGGTGACCTTTTAGCTCATCAACCACTATTATAAAAAGAAGACTGTAAATGGTGACTATACCAGTGAAACTCTAAATCTCCATTTAGCATGTATTACTATTCTTGGTCTCCTTCCTGTTTAGTTGGTGGAAGTGGAAAACCAACTCCAGGACAGCAAGCTGAAAAGATATATTTTTTTTTACAACCAGAATTACTGATTGCACAGCTGCAGGGATCTCACATGTGCCCGGATATTCATCATATTGTGTGCTGACTCCTTATTTCCATGAATGTTTGCACTTGAGGTAAAAGATACAGAGCTTAGTTAAGCTCTGTATGTGTGAGCCATAGACGCAAAACAGAGAGAAAATACAGTAGGTTGAAACAAACCAGATGTATCCTATCATTATATATGCTTCATTTATTTAAGTGAGCACTGTAGTCCATTAAATGTTGTTGTTTCAGAGGACTATCAATAATGTATTTCATAGCTGAGCCAAGATAACATGAATCTTCAGGAGTTTGAGTAGGAAAAATGAAGTGGATACATTACAGTATTTGCTTCCTTTCTGAACGGCAGGGGATAATCACCAAGCTCAGTCAAGTTTTTAATTTTAGTTGCTTAACAGAGTGTAATAATAATAATAATAATAATAATAATAATAAAAATTAGAAATCAAGTTTCTTCCTGGTAGGAAAGTTTGCACCATCCTACAGCCAAACTGGAACTTTACTGCAACAGAATGACTCCTCTGTTGTTTAAAGTTAAGGTGATATAAGATATACATATGCAACAAATAAACCCTCAGTCTTTGTGTTAAAAAGTCTGGATCTGTAGCTTTTCTTAGGACTTTACACACTCACTTTGTCTGAATGCTCAGTTAGATTTGTGTGCGTCACTGCTGCTGGGAGCAAGGAGACTGTTGTCGTTTGGCAAATGCCACCACAACGCGTTAGACAATGGTAAATCTAAATCTGTATCCACAACACACCCACTGTCCTGCATCATACACATACACACACACTGGTGTATTGTAAATCTGGTGTCTTAACTGAGAGCCAGCAGAAAGGCAGGATGTGAGGGTATTATTGGAAACGTGTGTGTGTGTTCCTGCTCTTCTGGTGGAGGTTTTATTTAGCCCATGTTTTCGATGAGGGAGCTATGAAACACCTCAGTATTTGTTAAGTAGTGTGTGTAATTTGTTATTCTTGTGTGTTATTGGTGTGTTTCTATGTGTGTGAGACAGAGAACCTGAAATGTTACATAAACTCATTCTGCATTTCCACTCTTTTCACATCTTGATGACATTACAACATCACTGAGCTCTTTGCAGTGGAAACCTTTAGCTTAGCTTTTAACTTCCGCTCTGTAATCATCGTAACTTTGCTGCTAACACACAAAGTTGCAGTTAACACACCTTTTAATACAAATCCATGTAGCGAGTAAATGAATAATATTTAATTCTTTTAAATTGAGATGTTGTGGGCAGAGCTATCCCCAAATCCACCCCATCTGAGAAAAAAGTCAGTGGAAAAATCTTGTCCTGCACTGCTTTTGTCTTCTGCTTTGTTTTTCCCACAAAAAAGTTTGACATAACAGTAGCGACATGTCATTCATGAACAAGCTGGCTCTAACTGACGATTCTTTGTAACGAACGAGAAGACCCAAATCCCGTTGGGGAGAGCCGAATCTTCAGCCACTCTTGAGAATCCATGCAAGTAGGGGTGCAACTTCATGTTGATGAGCAGACCATGTGGCCAATCATACGTGAGAACAGACTAGGATCATACCATTATGTGAAAGAAGGAAGGGGAGCAGATACTCCAAAGACAGTGAGTGTAGTAATACAGGTCAGGTATGAGATTTAAATGCAATAGTGTCAGGGAAAAAGTGACATCCGAGCTTAGGCATCTGGTGTTTCTGAATGCCAACCTGCACTAAAGAGTCATAATGTTAATGTGCATTACTGCTACCTACTGGACTGGAGAATGGATCAATAGGTTTTCAGCAATCTGTTGCGCCACAGTCTCTGTTTTGTTTTTATTCACTTTGCCGATAGATTATGTGAGGTAATGCACCTAATACTCCTATGATCTGACACAATAATCTAAGTAATACCCCAGGAGGATAATACAATTCCCTTGATTTCAAAACTCCTGCAGTCGGAACCCAACTTCAGTCATCTCATCTCAGCTGAGACTGTAAGCCTGTCAGTGCTTTCATGTCAGAATGTGGTCTCTGCCTGACATCTTGCCTAGTATGATTGTGCATTCATATTCATGTAACCAATTTTCTCATCTGAAGTTTTATCTCTGCTATTCTGCATCAAACAGTGCTAAATATCAACTTTTGTTTCTTTATTAATTTGTCCTCAGTTGTGGCCGTAAGACTTCAGTTTTTAATCCACGTGTATTATGTGACTGTTGAGGAGTCTTGTATGCGTTCTTTTACAGAAAGCCTTCATTGCAAACAGGGGGTATTAAGTTTGAATACAGTGGGCATCTACCAGGCAGAGAGCCACTAACGTGATAGTCTGTCCAGTTGCATTATGGGAAGCGTTCAATCCAGACATTTGGAAGTTTTTAAAAACAATATGATTGTCTTCCAACTTTATGCAGGTGTATAGTGTATTTTTAATGGTTTATGGCGCTTAAAGTTTTCACCCAATGCGAGATTTATCCGTTAGTAAATCAGATTTTGTACTTGTTTTTGACCATTAGAAACCCAAATGTTTTGAAGAACAAAGTTCACTCGGCCGTTTGTCTCCTGCAGGCGTCTGGATGTCAGCTGGCTGTTAAGGACTGCACACAAGCTGAGTTTTTAGTCCCGCACTGCTTGTCCAGCCAGAACGGTTACCTTGGCTTGCTCTGTGTGTGTGTGTGTGGTGTGTGTGAAATATCCCACAGAGCTGGTCTTTGTCTCAAAGGAATTGAGTTGCACCAAATGAACAAAGCATCTATGGTTGCCAGTAGCGACGGGAGCAGGTGAAGTGAAACTTAAGGCCAAAATTAGCTTGTGTGTGTGTAAGACTAAAACTAAGAGTAGCAGAAGTAAAACAAGACAGAGGACATTACGCTGTTGTTTTAATCTCCAAATGTTTTAGAAAGCCTGAATTTGACGATGTGGCATAGAGGCATAGTTATATAGTCATGACAGGAGAAAAAAATATTTGACAATTAGTGGCCAAGTATCAAGCTGAACTAATCTCAACACTGAGTTGATGACCATTGGGAGTGCAGCTGATTAACATGTGACACAAACAGAAAGCATTTATCTCAACTCAACTTTGGTTCCTACAACCATATCCACCATGCTGATAGAGGACCCGTGTATTGACTGTGTTCTGCTTGTTTCACTGAGAAACATTTGAGGTGGGAAATATAGAAGAGGCAACATGTGAAATGTCCAATGTTTACAGAAAACAAATGACAACACCGGAAAAACAAAAACTACTGTGCACACAGAGATACTGTAAAATACTGATCTAAACGCAGTTTCCTGATTTTAGGATGTGACACAAAAAAATCATATTATGCAAGATGTGGGTTTCCTATCGTAGGCTCGTCATGGTTTTAGATGTACACACTGACCGTGAGACAGTCTGATGAAATGACGGTTTATGATCTCCTACTAATCATCAGTTAAAAGTCACAGCCATGTACAGACCACATCGGACTGTAACCCATGATTGTTTTCATAATTCATAGTTGTGTTTAATGCAGAGAATCATCTTCAACAACAATGCAGTGATGCTGTTTGTATGATTGTTTTTTGCAAGTGAATAATTATCATCACTTCCACATGCAGATTCCTTTTAGACTTAAGAACAAATAGAGTTATTCACAAGACGTTTTAGTTGTCCTTTATTAACGCAGACATAAAATACTTTAGATTGCTATATAGCTTTTCAGGGTAAAACTTCATGGATACATTTTTATTTATTTATGCATTTATTGCCAAACAAAAACACTGTAAATGCAAAACTGACACTTTTTCAATCTGTGTATATCAATCATAGACTGTATATGAAGACTTCCTTTCACCTTCCACTTCCTTGCATTGACCAAACTGGCATTATTTTCCCATACGGTGGCACCATCTCATGAGTTTGGAGCCAGGGTCTGCCCAGTGCGGTCTGAGAGTGGGGCCACGTGGAGCTACATTATCAGTGACCCGCCCACACTTCCCCCAGACACACTCGCATTTTCATTAATCTAAAATGAAGCCAGAAATCAGAAAAACTGACACTTGATCATGCATTGGCATTATATCAACTACCTAAAATGACAGAAATCATTGGAAGAGAATTTATGTGTATTTTGGTGTTTTAGTGTGGTCCAAGTCCCATCCTTTAACATGGAGGGGGTGGAGCTTATGACCTGTACTGCAGCTAGACACCAGTGGGAGCTTTACATGCTTTGGCTTCATTTTTGAGGAGCTGTTCCGCCACCCATCTTCTAAAAGTCTATGGTATTATTGTAGCTACCAGAACTTCACCAACTTCTCTCTAAATGTGTCTGCCTGCTGTTTAGTGCTTGGCTGGTTGTTTATGGTGGGATTATCAGAACTAAATCTAAACATACCATGTCCAAGTCATAGTTTGTGCCAGATTCCCTGAAACTAAGATATTTCTATTATGGACAAAAATGTTTTGAGCGGTCTCACAGGGGTCTGGCATTTAATTTCTGTGAAGTTTCTCAGTCATCCTGGTCATAATATATCTACATCAAAACTGAAACAAAGGCAGCTGGACCTTTTGAGTTTTCTGGAAGATTCTTCACTACTCTGCCCTAAATTTGAAGAAATCCTGTAGAGGTGTTCCTGGTTGACAGACAACCCAAAGACAAAATGCTTTGGGTCACAGCTGTTGTTGGTGTTGAAGCATAAAAAACAGCTGAGTTTGTGATCATTTCCTCTGGGGTTGGATTAGGGATAAGGGATAGGGGAAATATTATAATCCTTTACAGGTGACCTGGAGTTTACATGTATCTCACAGCCTTGCTGCGCTAAAGTTATTCTCTTTAAATTTAAAACTGAACAGCGGTGGGTATTTTGAAGAGTGATAAGATGAGTTTGTATCATCTACTTTACCTTCTGCTATGATCATCTTCATTATCACTGAACATAAACGCTTATCTGCCACTTTTTTAGAAAATGATCATGTTAATGCAGGAACAGGGCCCCTCTCTATTCATACTACATAAGAGAGGGATACAGAGTGTGTGGGAGAGCAGAGAGAGAGAAAATGAGAGTGGGATGAAGAATGAGTTGAAGTGGGAGGCAGAGAGGACTGAAGGACAGTTGGATGCAGTGGTCAAACTGTGATACTGAATATGCTGCTGGCACGTTGGTGGTTACTGCGGCTCTGTGAAGCAGCCAGCTCAGATAGAGTGGACGCTGTCTCTCTCTAGGGTTTTCAAGAGACCTGCTCTCAGATCACTGCAGATCACTAAAGTAGACTTTGTTGTCTTATGTTTTAGTCTTTATAAACTGCAATTCCCCCTAAACTGCTTCTCTTCTTCTTTTTCTTTTCTTTTGTCATCAGTGCGCCGTTCAGTTGGAAGACTCGTATTGAGTTTTGATTTTGGACACTTGGTTCAACAACAAAAACAAACAAAAAAAACTAATCACTAAATAGAAAAATCAAAGATGGCAAAGATGTGGTGTTCAGCATTGGCAGTGTTTCCATATGAAACATGTTGTTATGACTTTTGGAAATTTCTTTAAAGATCTTGAAATGAGTCACATTAGTCTAGCAACCTTTGTATCTGTAATTCACTTCTGTCTTGCATATCCTTTTTCAGGCGGGAGTTTCTGTTTTGTCCACCCACAGTATGTCATAGTTTCAAAAGTAGCTCTACAAGTCAACTGTTAAAGTGAGAGTTCCAGTTTCTTTTACAGCACTCCATCCAGCATATTCAGGTTTGAAGCCTTTGTCCCAGTTTCTCAAATATGCAAACGCTTAAAGACCCAAAGCATTAATGGGGTACAGGGCTTAAATCGATTTAATGTTTTATAAACAAAAATAAATAGAGTTCTACTTGATTTCATGGTGGCTTGGTTCAGTATGTGCCAAATGCTGCAAAACAAGGAGTACTTGGGGCAAAGGAAGTCTCAAAGCAACATGGAGTCATGTTCCAGATAGTGAAGCTGCATAATTGAAGGGGAGCAAGAGTCACAGCAACTGAATGAACAACCTTCAGGGACAAATCTGATGAGCTGAGGAATTGCTTTATAAACCAGACTGTTGTAGATGGTGTTTGATGTGAAGTGCTATATACTGTATTACACAAGGAGAAGGTAAGTGTTTAGAGGGTAGTTTGGACTGAACTCCTAAACTCTTACTGGTCCTTCTTTCACACACTCTTCTTTGGTCAAACATTTGAAATAATTAAATCACTCTCAAAGGTCACTGGAGGTGGTGTGTAGGAGTGTTTCCTTCTTCCATCTCCAGTCCTCGCCATCTCACTTCCATTGTTCTTCATGCTGTGTTCCTGCTTACTAATTGTGTTCTTAGATTCAAGAGAAATGTACATGCACCCTTAGGGCATTACCAACAGACCAAAAGGTCAAGTGAGATAACAAGAGTAATGGCAGGGGGCCGCTTCTCAGTTTTAAGTTCAATAAGTCATTGTATTGTTTTCTAATAATGTCATTAACTCAGGTTAATCTCAGGATAGGAAGGGTTCTGACCTTTAGCAGCCTTTAACTAATAAAGGCTGAACATATATTTAAAAAAATGAATTATTGCAGACTTAGAAAAATGTTATGAATGGTCCCAAGGGGCGACCACTCCTCTCAAAGTGAGATTGTAGTTTTAGACTTTAGAAGAATGACCTATTTTTGTCTTTCTTTCTTCATGTATTTGTCTTTTTTCATTAGGTAAGGGATACAGGTTGAGGTATCTGTCAGCAAGACAGATTAGAGGCATTTGTAAGATGATTAGGTGTGAATGGAGCTGAGGCCATACATACAAGGACATACAGCAACCTTTGAGGACACGGAATAGTTTTAGATCTTTCTCCTTTGCCTTCCTTATTCTCTTTTATAGCAGTAAGAGTAGTTTCGATATGTAACTCTGCTCTCTTTCTTTTCAGACATTACCCCAAGACGTCGTTCACTATTGTGGCCGACACACCAGAGAACCTGAGACTAAAACAGCAGAGCGAGCTACAGAGCCAGGTGAACACACCATCATCTGTCCATCCCTGCCTCTCTCAGATGATTCCGTGTTGTATTTGTCTTGCTCTCATCTGTCAGCTTGTTTTTTTTCCTGAATCATCCTCAGTGGGTTTCCACTGCTGTTCATATTTAAACTCGGACGTATCACTAATTATCCTAAATCTCCACTCAGTGTTCTGCTCCATTGAAGATGTAAAAAATACCAGTATCCATGGTTTGCTACTGAGACCCTGCAGATCACACTATTTACCCTGATCCTCCTTGACCGACACCACAAGTTTTATCTTGATTCAGATACATATTTTTGTTCACATACTGTTGAAAGGATATTTTGACAGATATATTTGTCTGCATTCAGTGTTTCTTTAAATTAGCTTTCTCGCTCACATTTCCATCCTTGTGGCAACAACATGGAGATGAAAACAAATGCTCAGGTGCATCAGTAGACGCTGCTTGAACAGTTCTGCCTCCTGAAGCAGAAATGAGTCACTGTGCTGATCTACTGACACACAGACTGATGGAAAGGACGTGAGGGAATGAACCAGCTACACTTCTGTGCCATATGTCCTCATCCTGTGCCTGTGTGTGTGTGTGTGTGTGTGTGTGTGTGTGTGTGTGTGTGTGTGTGTG
>JASGAT010377466.1:0-11712 GCA_030220025.1 Chelon auratus | reverse complement strand
CTTTTAATTCCCACAAAAGGCAACTCTCATCCAGCTCGACCCCTGAACTCAATATCCTCCTGCCTATTGATGCATACACATATATGTAACATCACAGTAAATTACCTCCCACATCCCGCCTGCCCTGCCCATAATAATATCCCCTCACATAATCTGTCAAATTCCTCACCGAGACACTTTACCTCTTCTCGAACCCAATTATTGTAGCAGAGGAAGATGATGATGAGACAAAAGACTTGGAGAGGGATCAAGTTTGGATTCGATGATTGGCTGAAATGTGCATATACATATTTTTTTTTAAAATAAAAGTCTGCAATAGGGGGTCTGTTTAAGTGTGTCTTCAAATAAATATATAACACGCTCATATGGGTATTGATATCACACGAAGGCGCGTTATTCAACTTAAAACATTCTTGGCTCCGTCGCCTATTTGCTTTAAAAAAGTGTCCTTGCGCCTTATCCCAGATTAGAAGTGCAGATCACACGTCCCGCTGTCACTTGAAATTAAGGACTGCACCTTTACATTGTCAATTACTCCGAGGTTAAGTGGACTGAATAGACCCAATGATTCAAATCAGGTGTTACAATTTACTGCACACATCCCACTTCATTTCATTGCGTGTTCGTTCAGTGTCCAGACAACGAGGTGCTTTTATTTTAGTACATAAAGGAAACAGAAACCACATATGATCATATATAATCCATGTTTTGTTTTTAGTTTTTTTTTTATTAAATAACACAAAAAAATCATGTAATTTATTCAGACTACGCTGCCTTTATTGACCTTTATCTACTTTAATTAGTGCTTGATTAAATTCAGTTCTCACTAAAATCTGAATTGACCCTATTTGGATTAACACAGCATCTACAGGATGAACGTTACCCAGTTGCAATGGTTTGTTGTGACCCCATGTTAATGTTATTTTCTCATAAATTGTTATAATCTACCTTTTTTTAAAATAGTCAGTAAATGTATTCCATTGTATTTAAACATCTGTAATGGTCAGAGCATTGTGATCGCAGTGAAACATATTTCAAACAGCCATCCCTGAAGAAACATTCAGATCCTAAAAAAAAACAAAACAAAAAACATTGTAGATTTAATTTCTGCACCAGAAATGTTGTCATGTATAATCTGGAAACGGTATCCAAAAGCCAAAAGTCAAAGGACTAAAATGGTCCTATGTGTCATTCAGTTAATCTTACTTCAACATTGTTGCACCACACCTCAAAATCATTCAGTGCAGTTTAATTTAAGACGAGTAAACAACTAATTTCCCCAAATTTTGCACGAGAAATGGCTCAAACTATTAAACAAAATAGTTTCTAGTTGTCTGTGGATTGGCTTATCAGTTAATCTGCTAACAATTTCAGTCATAATTATTCATACATTTATAAAATCTATAAGTCATATATGTATATAAGATCCTTAATGTAAGAAGAGCATAGAACATGAATAGTTACAGTTCATTTGAGCCCTACTATATGAAATAACACTATGTGAAACTGGCACTGGATAAAGTTAATCCCAGTATTGCTTGTGAAGTCTTTGTCAGTTTTTTAATGTCTGTTGCGTTTACCCGTACTTTAAACTACAAGATTAAACATCTGCAGAAGGCAAAGTTAACAGCTAAACGGCGTTAACACCCAAACCGAGTTAACACCCTCACACCCACGCTAGGAGTCCACAGCAGCCACACAAGCATCAATATTTTACAATCCCTCAAGAATCCTCTTTAAAGATGCAATCAATGCCTCCTATTCATTATCCATGTGTATGTCTTCTAGGTATGGCCTTTGTCATTAAGCAATAATTCTCCCCTCCACAGTCCCACATTACTCTGCTGCTCCATACTTTTACAAATGCCTCGGGGCTATAAATACTAATGAAATCTCTTTGCTTAATTTGATTTTGCTGGTACACTTGCAGTTATGGCTGAACTTTCCCACGAGAGAGGCTGATTGAACACTTTCAAGTCCTTATGGAAGCAGGAAAACATTCCAAAGAGCTGGGGAGATCATTTCCATAATTACCCCGATTGGCAGCCTAATGACCTTCTGTGACAATAAAAAGATCTCTTGTTAATTCCATTTCTGTCGCTGACATTCAAGAGATTCCTATCTTACATGTTTGAGGGTTCACAAGATAACAAGTGTACTTTTTTTCCCTCCCGTTTTCAGCCGGCAAAAGAGCAGCCCCATTCAGCGCTGAGCCCCCCCTTCTCGCACACACCCCACCCGAACACACTGCAGCGATGTGGCTAAGCCCTGCTCTGAAAGGGACCTGCTTGTGCCTGCACGGCTCGTCCACCCTGCCCCAAAGTTGGATAATTTATGGGCCTTGGGGGAGATTATAAAGATGGATCTTTGAGGCAATCAATTCTCATGTTGCGTTTTGAATGGTGGGATAGAAATGAAGTGCAGAATAATTAAAAAGATCACAAGTCCCCCCTCGCATGTAATAATGAGTAGTTCCGGAGGCGGTGGGCTCTGCCACGGTGCCGGAGGAAGGGCCTTTGATTTGACTGAGAGGACACCCGGCTCGGTCCAACACACCGCCGCACAATAGGGGGGTTTCACCCACTCGCCGCCACACACCGAGGCCGCGCTGCAACTCCCGGCGCCCTGTGAATGTTTGAGGACTGTGTGCTTGTCCACCACACAGATCATAAGCAGATACTGTTGTCAGAGGAAACGGGGTAGTCGTGGTGGTGGTGGTGGGGGGTTTGTTTCTTGGATGTCAGGATGACTCAGAGCTGGCATAGAAAGGGACGGAGGCGGCTGTTTGGAATATGTTTCACTGCGACCACAATGCTTGGAGTGTTAGGGGATGTTAAAATAAAATCCGTCCGCTCTTTGCATATGAATTGGTGACAAAATGTGCCATCAGCCTTGTGTGTGCACATAAACTCAACCAGAGCCTTTGTATACTTCCAAATGCACCACACTAAATGCGATGTGTGCAATTTTTCTTTTCATTTCTTCGTCGTTTCCCTCTCTCTGGAAATGTCAGTCTGTTGAAATAAACATTTGATCTGCTCGGACTGTTTTGCAGCAGTGGCACACGGGATGCTCTTCGACGGGATCAAATTTTACACCGCCTCTCAATTATGATGCCAAGATAAAGTTAAAAGGACAGTGGACGGGGTGGCGAGGGTGTCCTGGAAACAGATGGCTGCACGGGTGAGGGCTTTTCTCTGCTGGAACGGGAAGCGTAATGACACCTGGCAGCAGGCTCACACTGAATATCATTTCTCTGGTCACTCTGGTCAACTCAACATTGGCACGCTGCACACACTTCCACAGACACACAGAGCTGCAGGCAGCAGTTGATTCGGAGTGGATTTCGCTTGCGAAGGTGTTAACACGTGTCAAGTGGTGACCTTAGGTTAATGTCCGTGGCAGTGCGTGCATCTCGTGACTTGTTGCTGATGAAGTTATTTGACCTCTGCGCGGATGAGGACATTTCTGATAAAGTGATCAAATGCAATTCTTTATTTGCAAACATCAGTGAAGAGCTAGGACATCATTATAAGGTTGTGATGCTGATATTTTGCATCATTTCACATGTTCACAAATGTACGAAGGGCCGCAGTCGTTAGCCATGTGATTCTCATGCCATAAATATGCTCAGATAAAGGGTATGGATGGTAAGGATGGGCACTTAAATATTATTGACCATCTTGTGACAATCCAATGTTCTGCTGGGAAACTTTTGGACCTGGCATTCTTTTAGACGTTACTTGGACATGTACCAGACACCCTGACCCCATAGCAATGACACTCGTTGATGGCAACAGCCATCCCCAGCAGGAAGCAGACACACAAAAACAGTTTAGGAACAACTCAAAAAAAACATGAAGAACAGCACAAGGTGTTGACCTGGCCTCCGAATTCACTGGATCCCAAACTGATCAAGTATCTGTGGGATGATCCACAGAGGCCCCTCCCCTCAACCCATAGGACCCAAAGGCCCCCCAATAACATCCTGTTCCCAGAACCACAGGACACCCTCAGAAGGCCCATGTCCATTCTCTGATGAGTCACAACAGTTTTGGAGGCACAAGGGAGACGCACGCAATATTAGGAAGGTGGTCATAATGTTATGCCTGATTGGTGTACATAACCTTTCCAAATCATATACACTTGAAATGTAACTGACGGTTTGAGTCATGCATTTATATATATATGTATATAGATGTGTGTAGGTATGTGTTTTGGTATCATGTGACAAATTTTTACTAGTATTATTATGTTGTTTTTCTCTTAGAACAGGTAATGAGTTGTTCGCATAAGGACGGGATGTCCCATGTAGTCAAAACTGTTTCCCACCCGTCAATGTATCCTAATAGAATGTGTTTGATCAGCTCTTTAATAACTCCCTAAACCTTACTCTTCAAAAAAAGGAGAGAAAATAAGAGCCACTGAATCAGTTTAAACCACTTTTTTTTTCTTTTGGACTTTCTTCCCAGCCAACAGCCTGTGATTCTCCGAAGGATCTCATGCAGAATCAAGTTAATTGCATCATTTAAACATGTTACAAAATCATCAAAGTGCTGCGGTTAATAGTTGTTTGGCCCGGCTTCTTCTTGGCCTGTAACGCCGCAACTCAAGAAAACCAAAAGAAGAAGCTATAAGGCTAATGGGGCCATGTGACTGGAGTTGAGAAAGCAGCTCAGAACAGCAAATTCAATTATCATGTTAGAATTCTGCATGAAAACAATCTATTCTAGAGATTAGAGGTATTCCTGTCAGATGACTCCTGTTAGCGAGGGCTAATGTCATTTGGAAAAGCCTTACGCCTTCTTTGAATGTTATCAAATGTTTACAAAAGAGCTTAATGTGCTAAAATGCAATCAGAGGGTCGGCTGCTTGGTCCGCACCAGCATCGTCATTTAGCTGTGTTTTTTTTAGGGCAGGCTTGGCGATCCACGATGGGTAACAAACACTGAAGCGCAGTTTATGCCTCTACGGAACATAGACGGCACAACCTACGGACGTAGCCTACGCCAGTGCGTGACATTTATACTCTGGCTCAGTCTGTAAAGTCATCACCCAAACGCTAGTCGGCGCTGTGTCTTTTTTGCCGGTCAGGTTCATTTTTGTTTCTACTTCCTGCTTCACATTCAACCATGGCGACAGAGACTTTCGCCGAAATTTCACCAAACACGAGTCATACAAATCTTTGTATCTCTAGAACCTCCTCACTTAACCTTTCCTCGATGTGTTCCATCTTTATTGATCTAAAACAATCTATTCGAAAATTGCGGAAATTTAGAAGCAGCTAAAATGATTAAAGCGGAAACACGCTACTACCAAACGGAGCTATCACAGCTCTTGCGGTCCGTATTGCCACATAAACTGCACATGAGTAGTAAGGCTATTTTAACACAAGAGAACCAGGGTGCACCAATTTATAGGGATGCCCCTATTTTTGGTCATGATATGTCTTTTATATGGCAGACTGTAGAGGTGTAGCTGTGAATGAGTGGAGAGGAAGATGCAGCAAAGGTTCTCGGCTAATAACACTCATTGGCCAAAAAGACACATTAATGTAAAGTGATTCTTCAAAGACCACTCCAGCTGAAACTTGTCAGGTCAATGCCACTGCATTGTCTAGTTTTACAACTAGTGACAATAATCTTAAAGGATTTGTGTTTAAAAAGGCTTCTCCATCACAAATGTTTGATTACCTTGAATATAACGGAACATCCGTGTGTTTTATTTCACCCAGACTGAGTCTCTGCAGAAGCATATTTGGCAAATGACCATCATTTCTCTGGCTGACCATAACATACAACATCACGGACATGAAATAATTACAAAGTTCAGACCCATGAGCATTTATATGTAAAGTTCCAAATATGTACGTACTCCACTTTAATCCATACACCATTCTACTTGAGAAACGACATGAGCCACTCATTGAGCACTACACTCCTAATCAGTTTTCACTTCTTCTGTTTGCCAGCTATTAAAGATTTGTTTCAGTTACATATGTAATGATTAGCCGTCCTACTTCCCCTACAGGGACATGTCCTCCTGGGTCAGGTTTTGTTGCATCCTGCAAGGGGCCTTCAAACATTCGGAGGCTCACAAAGGCCCCTTTCTCCTCTGTGTTGCTCTTCTTCTTCACCCAGCTCCAGGGCATAGCAGATCTGCTCAAACACCCGTATTGTCCGCGCAAAACCACATATTAAATTTGCCCCGCATAAGCCATTTCATTGAGCTGCAGCAGGAATTCCTTTTACTGGGTCATTTATCTGTGTACATGGTTTGGACACACATTTGAAACAAAGCAAGCCAGTCAAGGATAATATTGAGGAAGTTACATACATTTCGCGTTTTGCAGCATATGTCATCTCTCTTTCATGCTCTTTTGGCAGCGGAGTTGTCGGTGCAGATTTGCGCGGCGGGAACACTGTGCGACTGTAGCTGCGAGCTACCCCAAAAATGTCTCCTTGCATATGTAATGTTTTGCACTTCATTAGGAATTCTGGATTTTCCCCATCAGGAATGTCAAGTGAATAGAAAGAGAGGGAAGCTAAGAGAGCTCTCTATGCACAGCCAACAATTAACAATGAATAATAAAGAGGAAAAAGTCAGATTCAAGACAACCAGAGGTCCTGTGGATAATCCGTCCCTTCTGTGTTGGAATGGTACACGATCTTATGTGTGTTTTCTTTTGTTTCCATTTCTGAATAAGTTTTTATTCCGTGTCTGCCGCTTCATCTTTGCACCAGCGCATCACAGGTTAGCTTATCGCTTCATAACCACATTAATTATTTATGCCGAGCTGCTTGTTTTCACTGCAATCACAAGAGCATAGATTTATTAGTCAGTTTTATCAAAAGCAAAGAAAAAAAAAGACTCTGGAGCACCACCAACAAACAAACCTGTGATGCCATTAAGATACAAGATATGGATGTGTGATAAATTGATGTTTTATGGTTTTGTGAGCTTACAGGAGAACATTGTGTTTAAAAGATATGAGGCACTGGAAGAATCGCTTGTCTTGTTCTGGGAGAGGATTCTTCACATGCCCAAAGCTGTCTGTTGGATTATTGATTAAAGCAAGAATTATATATGAGTTTTTAAACCAAACAACCAACCAACAAGTTTGCTCTTTGGCAAACTTTCTAAGATGCGAACTCATGCAGCATCACAACTTAAAAGGGGAACTACTGTTTTTTACAACCTGGACCTTATTTCTGGCATAAAGTACGATTGTTTGCTCACCCGTATAACTTTTGTGTAATTTGTAGTCGTTCGGGAGATATTTAGATCTGCATATATCCATATAGTGGGAGTGACTGGGGCACCGAAACTCAGCCTCTAAATAACACATTATCTGCCGCGAAACTCATTTCACCAATATTTTGTTATCGTACGCTAGTTCTATTCCCCGTTGAGTCCGGAGTTACCTATGCTATGGTTCGTCCACAACCTTAGAATCGGAAAAATATTCAGCCATGTTGCAAAGAAATTAGCAGAACTAGCCAAACTAGAAGACTAGAAAACTAGAAGTCAATCTACAGACCCCGGATGATGATAACAGGTAACTCCGGACTCGACGAGAAATAACAAAATAGTTTTGCGGAAGATAATGTGTTATTTAGGGGCTGCGTTTCAGTGCCCCAGTCACACCCACTATATGGATATACGCATATCTAAATATCTCCCGAATGACTACAAATTACCCAAAAGTTATATGGGTGAGTAAACGATCGTATTTTATGCCAGAAATAAGGTCCAGGTTGTAAAAAAACAGTAGTTCCCTTTTAAGGCATGTATACACACCAACCCAACGTCGAAGAACTTCTGTCAACAAAGGCCTACTCAGTTGTGGTCTTGCGGACCAGAAAGTTGCATTTGAACACGCTGCAAAGATTACGGTCAACGGACAACCGTGACGTACGTAAAAGCAGGCTAACAGATGTTCACAGACAGCCTAACGCTGGCAAACAGCCGACCGTTGGCTTGGTGAATAACAGCCCACAAGAAACATGCATATAGACAAAAACACTGCAAGTTCATTTCAGTTTTATCAGTCTGATTGTACACTTCAGATACTGTTGCATTATCTATATAAAGTAAAGGTCAGGAGTCAAACCATGTTGCAAATTTCCATTACCCACAATACAGCACCACTAGTGCCAATTCTTTACAGTACCACCAGTGGCCAAATGCATAAAAGGGTCTTTACTACACACTGTATCTGGCTTCTTTTATTCCTAAACCTTTCCCAGGGCCTAGCAAAGTCACATTTAGAGACTTACAGAGCAGAGTGGGAATGCACAAAGACGTTTAGCAGGAGAAACGCTGTTCTGACACTTGTGCAACAGAACGCCCAACGTGAATGCAAACCTGGAAGCTAGGGATATTTTTTGATTTATGCATTTGGTGTGCACTTCTGGCGTCAGCTACCCAGTTCTTACAGCGTCTGCGGGCCATCAGAATTTGGTGTCCCCCTGGAAAATTGAAGCACCGCTCGTTTTCCGACTGAGCCGTATTTATTTGATTGTGTTGCCAGTGTTTGTTTGTAGTGAATTTCGTTTATGTGTTGTCAAAAATGATGAAGATGTTGCTCGCGTAATTGGGAACACATGACACCGTCAAACCGCCACAAAAGGGGACAGTGCACGTCTTATGTTGCAAGCACATCAAAAAAGGCCACGAATGCTGCTCACTTATGTAGCCAGTTGAAAACATCACCGGGCATCTGTACATCCCAAACATTCACAGCTTTGTGCACAGTGAACCCAGTGTCGATACACTCTGATGACCCTTGTTGACTGTCCCCAGATTCCTCTCAACTTGGCTATTTAATTGCTCTGTAAACATTTGATTTGTTTCAAAGACGCTTCCAGTTATTTTAAATTGTATTTGCCCGAAACCAAAGTCATCTGACAGGAATTCCTCTATATGCTGCCGCTGCCGCCGTCCAAACACAACTCTAACACAATCTAATTATCTGAGTGTGCAGCTACATAACATCTGAGAGGTGAGCCGCCACAGCTGACCGCTGTCCTCTCACATGATGGGTAGCCTGTTGTGTTTGCAGATCAGTGGCATTTTTAAATGACGCATTAAATTTAAGACCCGGCTTATTTATCACTGGCCAAGCAGTAAAGTAAATGTAATTATGCTGGTTGCGGCTAAACTTAGAGGAATTAAATAAGAGCTACAACAACACAACGGTTTCAGAGGCCAGTTTTTATTTCTCTGTGTGCTGTGTTTATGGCTCATTTTTGAACCAAAGCAGTTTATGTAGCTTGTCTAAATGTCAGCTAAAGTTCAGTTAAATGACATGAAATGTTTTGTTTTTAGAAGAAGTGTAAATGTGTCCATAAATAGATGAGAGGCAAGGGTGCAGCGTCTCTCAGATGGATTACCACACACCTCTTTGAGTGTCACAATAGGCCAGTCTGTGGCCAACCCACGGACTGTAAAAGATGGAGACAGCCACTGGATCTGAAAAGTAAATTCAGTGGGTAAGCGGTTTAAAGTGCATTGCTACCGATGGTGGCTGGGTGCAGGTTCCAAAAAAATCTCTGTCTCGTCCAAATATGGTCACACGCGGCTACAAAAAGCCAAGACGCTGAGAGCTAAAAGCTAAACTTGAGGCCTCACAATGGTAGTCCACAAAGCCATCTATGACGTCACTGTGGCTACGGCCACCTTTTATATACCCTCTACGGTCCAACCACTTGTGCAACTTCACAACAACAGTCAGCCCTGCAAAGCCTCTTCTCGCTGGGACTGGGTTGCCATGTGGAGGTGCAAAAAGGATCCGATGAGTGTACTCTTTGTCTAGCTCTGTTTGTTCCACAACAACTGATCTGTTATTCCCTTACTTAAATGTCATGACAACCAACTTATTTACCCCTGCGAGTGCGGCTGTTCAGATAAACTTCGGTGGAGGAGCAAAATTCATTAGAGATCATCGTCTGGGCACAGTGAATGGCTGTGCAACGTTTCAGAGCGATCCATTGTAAGTTGTTGAGATATTTCTGTAACAGACCAATCAATCGTTTAGTGGTGTGGCTTCACAGCTGCAGTTTTCCAAACAGGAAGTGTCAAAGCAGTGCTTCTCTCCGGGACAAATTCAGAGCTGAGGGGACACCCACCCACAGTAGCTATCTGCCACCTTGTGTCAACACTAATGTCCTGTTCACTTACTGTGTCCACCGGGGACTCGTACTGTATGTCCTCACACTGGTCATATTGACACGGTCCATTCAGCTGGCATCTGTCCCGTGATCTCTCGGAGTCACAGAGTTCACCCTGCGCTTGCACCCGTCTGGTGTATGTCATGATCCGTGCCACCATGATCCCAAGGGAATTAGCTGCCATCATGTGACGCATAGCCATTGTTCTCCTGCACCTTGTCCTGTCACTTGACACCACGCAAGGGTTACCTTGTTTTCCTTTTTTTTGCAAAATGTCACATGCATGCATGCATGTATGTTTGTTTGAGTGCGTGTGTCTGTGTGTGTCTGTGTGAGTGGTATCATCTCCCCTGTGTATTCTAGGCCTCTTACTCAACTCTCACATGAGGATGACACAGGGCTTCTGGTTTCACTGTAAAATTAGGTTGACATCGACAGAGACACAAATGTCACCATGTGGCCACCCCAGCCTTCACTACAATACACAGCAGTTACTGTACTGACACTTGACTGCAGCCTTTTTCCATCTCTGTCAGCCTGTGTCATCGGCCAAAAGACATGTGGGGTCCGCCACAATTATACCATTCTCTCGCTTTTCATCAGACGTTTCAGTCATTTTGGTCGTGTGAGTGACGGTTCCAGCGTCATTCGGAGGTTTCCGCTGCTGCTCCTGTCTGGACTCACCTCAGTTTACGAAGCCCCATCTACGGCAGCTCTTAGTGTTTTGTTGTGGAGGGATAATACTGGTAATTTAGCATCAATATTTGCAGTGGGATTTTCGTCATAAGATAGGAACATTTTACATCTGTTTAGATCGTGTGACCACGTCCAGAAATGATCTTTGTCCTTATTTTATCTGTTAAACCACCTCCAAATATATATATATATATATCTTGCTGCAGTTACATGTTCCTATACTTGATATGCTAATATCACAGATTAAAAAACTAAATAGATAAACCCACCCATGATCAGCAATGTTTTTTTGTTTTTTTTCTGTTGTGAAGAGGTTTTAATCTATTTGCTTATCTCTGATAGGATTTCTACATCTGCGTGTCTTATTTCCAGCACATTTTCTGTTACCAGAATAAGACATACAGCTCTAGGTGTCAGCTTCTTCCACCGAACTGCACAATGTTCCAGAAAACTGTACTTAGATCATCAGACAAAGTCTCTCGAAAACAAGGATTGCCCAAACTCACTCCTGTAATACAAAGTAAACCCCTGCAGCCCGAGGAGTGTTGCGCCGCCGGCTGTGAGTTGTTGCCCCTCCCTGGCCAGATCATTTGTTTCCAATGGCTGAAGGTCTCTGTTGCCCAGTCTGCGGCAGGACCAAATTAAGAGGTGCATCCAGGATGGATGATCGCGGAGCGGATGAAAGATTGGCGGGCTGGCCGAGATTTTTCCTATTTTCTCTCCCTTTGCTCCCTTTCCTTTGTGCTGCCTTCCGTCAGATAGATGATGTGAGAGAGAAATATTATTTGTTCAGTTTTCGTTGTTGATTCTCTTGTCCTCCTCGGTGTTGCTGTCTCAATTCTGA
>JASGAT010377465.1:0-10290 GCA_030220025.1 Chelon auratus | reverse complement strand
CCACCAAACTTCACACTTGGCTCAATGCAGTCAGACAAGTACCGTTGTCCTGGCAACCACCAAACCCAGATTCATCCATCAGATTACCAGATGGAGAAGTGTGAATCATCCCTCCAGAGAACACGTCTCCACTGCTCTAGAGTCCAGTGGTGGCGTCCTTTACACCACTGCATCCGACACTTTGCTTTGTAGTTGACGTACGGCTTGGATGCAGCTGCTCGGCCATGGAAACCCATTCCATGAAGCTCTCTACTGTTATTGAGCTGATCTGAAGGAAACATGAAGTTTGGAGGTCTGTAGAGATTGACTCTGCAGAAAGTTGGCGACCTCTTCACACTATGCTCCTCAGCATCCACTGACCCTGCTCTGTCAATATACGTGTCCTGATACTTCATGGCTGAGTTGCTGTCGTTCCCAATCACTTCCACTTTGTTATAATACCACTCACAGTTGACTGTGGAATATTTAGTAGAGAGGAAATTTCATGACTGGACTTGTTGCTCAGGTGTCATCCTATCACAGTACCACACTGGAATCCACTGAGCTCCTGAGAGCGACTCATTCTTTCACTAATGTTTGTAGAAGCAGTCTGAATGACTAGGTGATTGATTTTATACACCTGTGGCCATGGAAGTGATTGGAACACCTGGGTTCAATTATTTGGATGAGTGAGTGAATACTCAGTCACACAATACTTAAAATGAGAACAAGCACAACTCTAAAGGTTTTAGATGAACAACTACTTTGTACAGAGTCAGAGTTTCTTCTTTCCATCATCTGGAGTATTTTAAATAAGATATTCCTCATTTTAAAACTTGTTTTCTTTTTTTTCTTTTTTATTTTGCAGTACAGGAAGGAGGGTCCAAAGTTCTTTCACTGATGGCTACAAACATATTTAAATAAAAAGATTTAACCCGAGTTCTAACATGTATGAAATATAAAATCATTTAAAACCCAGCATCCACGACCGTGCTCTGTCTCTAATCTTTGTGATTTTTTTTAAACTCCTTCTCATTTTCAACACATCCCCTGTAAAGGACTGAAACCAAACATGAACCAGTCCTTCCAGTGTTTATTATGTGCAGTCGTGTGGGAAAACTAAGTGCATCCAATGGAGATTGTTGTCTTTTTGGACATAGTTGGACAAAGAAATATTTTACCTTTTACAGTGTGTACAGATAAAGGAGAAAAATTAGCTTTATTAAAAAAACATCCATTCATTATTACCTAATTTAGTAAATTGTTGTGTGTGTTTGATTAATTTGCTTTTCAGGATCTTTTTTCATGTACATCTTATTTCACACACAGCTGCTCTTTGTCTGCAGCCAGTCCTCAACCCTTCATTTCTTTCTTGGTGTATTTGTCTGATCAGGATCTTACTTCACTTCAACTTTCAGACAGATGGTCCTCACTTTATTTTCAGTCTTGTTTTAATATGATGCTGAATCAATGACCACAAGCTGTTCACTCCCTGAGGCTGTAAAGCAACCACAAAACATGACTCCATGGTTTAGAGGTGCTGTGAGGTCCTTCTCCTGAAAAACTGTTGTTGGTCTGAGTCCAGCGTCTCTGCTATCACTGAGGCTGAACAACTCTAACTTAGATCCATTAGTCCAAAAGGTCTGCTCTTTCTGTGTGTATGTTTACTGGAAAGTTGTAATGGTGCATTCAGGTATAGTATATTTTGGACAGCAGATGTTGGCGCCACCTCCCATGCACGTCAGGATCTCTGTCTGCAGATCCTGTGGAGACAGTTTCCGGTTCTTGGAGACTTTTTGGGCTGAATTTGAGGCTTTCAGTCCTAAAATTTATCACATCTAATTTGGAGATCTTTTTATATCCAGACTCAGGCAGGTACGATCTATTTTCTGAAGGCCTTAGAGAGCTTTCTAGATCTGATGACACCACACACTTCAATGCAAGGAGAACACCAGACCCAGACACCAGAGGTTTAAAGGTTCCACTTAGGAGGTTCTAATCATTGAGATCAAATCTGGACTCGTCGTCTTCATGGCCTCCTGCGGTTATCCACTCCACCTGAATGCATCATTCTCCAACCTGCCAATGATTCCCTCTTATAGTCAATCATTCTAGCAGCTAACATCACCTGTTGTATCAGCTGTATCTTGTACGCTTTAGTCAGATGGATCTTTATCTCTCTCTTTTTCTGTCTGGACCTGGCCGGCGTCAAGCAGATAGGTCCCTCCATATGAGCTTAAGGCTCTACACAAGGCTTCTTCCTCTTAAAAGGGGTATCAGATTCTGGGTTCTAGGTTAAAGCACAAGATCAACTCTTTGTATTGTTGTTGACGCTGTATAAATAAAACTGAACTGATTGTACATTAACGGGTTTAAAGGTGTGATAAATGTGACGATGTATTTATTTTTGCCATGTTTATTAATCAGTTTAAATGATTAAGTATATTGCATTAATGTCTTAAAGAAGATTGATCATGTCATCTAAATGTAAGGATGGGGGCAGCAGGGAGCTCTTCTATTACTCCATGAATTGATAACGAGGTGCTGGTCACCCCAAACCAAGTTCGAGCACTCTGTTGGATAGTAGCTCTCTAGGACAGAAGTGAAATTGCCATCTTTTCACATGATTTGTTGAAGGAAGGAAATAATTAGCCTCTGATTACCTTTAATATTAATACTACCAACTATCTGCAGTTCACACAAAAAAGGAGAGATGTAGATGCAGCACAGGTAACAGAAATATTCTCTTCATCCTCTGACAAATGTGTGAAAAATTAATTAATGCTGAAGAAGGGATAACGTGTCAGTCCTGCTTCTTTCCAACATGAAGATTGTTTAAGGCGGAGAACAGTTAAAAGAGAGAGAGAAGTTCAAGGTGAGGGGGGAGCTAATAGACGACGGGGGTGGGGGTGTTGTCTTATGTTAACCAGGGAACCAAGGGCTCTGGTGGGCGATGAATGACCCTGGATTTCCAGCATGCATGATGAAGTCGTTGCAGCACGTGACTGGAAATAAAGTTTGGTCCACGAATACTTCACGTGCAGCCAGAAAACCAGAAGGAGAGTCACAGCAGATGAGTTTTTCACAAATGACACGGAGGAAGGCATTAAACTGCCTCCACTTTCTCCTGAGTCTGTGTCTGTACATGGAAATGTGACTCCTGCTCCTGATGAGATTTTAGACTCGGTGAAACTACCGGATGTGTTTTATAACAGATGATATGTCAGTAACATATAATCAGATCAGTGTGGTTATAATGCAGACTTGGAGGACTTGATCTGTGGATGAAAACAAATGGTATGGTTCCCCTAATTATGGCAGATTAACACGTGAACATTGAAGGAAGCTGCATTTTATTTTTTTGCTTTTTTAAATAAAATAAAAAGGCTGAACTCAAAATCATGATTGTTGCTCTTCTACTTCAGCATTAGGTCATTTAAGACTGAACATTTAGATTAGTATATTTAGATTAAATAGGGGAATATAATGTACAGTCTACGTATCTCCAGTGCTGCCAATCACTTTCCACATCTCACCGTCTTAACATTACATGTTTAACATAAAATAAAATGCAGATTTAAATTCTCTTGTTCTATGCTGGAGTTACTTCCACCTGAAACCTTCATTTAGCTATTTTTGCTTCACCAATGAATCTGTTTACCAAGTAACACCTACACCACTGCTCCCATCTGCTGCACAAGAATTAGTTTCTCTCAAGAAAGTTTTACTTCTCTCTCAAGTAAGTTCAGAGAAGCTATAAAAAGGCATCTGAGTTGAAGTGAGATATGAAAAATGTACACAAGTTCAAGAAAGAGAAGAAAGAGAAAAAGCTGGAGGAGCTAAGAGGAGGACGTGGGCTTTATGTTTCATGCTGTTAATTCCATGTGTGTGAACTGTGAACAGGAGCATCCTGAAAGGTGACATGAAGGCAAAGAAAATGTTTAACTTTCATCAAATCAGTTGATAAAACACAGCGATAAAGGTTCATTGTAATGAGCATCGATGGGTCTCCACTCTCTCCACAGTGGATCTCTGGAGGCATCAGAGGATCAACCACTTCTGATAAAGTTCAGTTTGTTCCAAGTCTTCTCTGTTTGTAGATAAGACTCTTGACTCCCAGGATCCATGTCAGAGACATCATCAGCAGATTTGTACTTTTTTACACCTACTTCAAAATCTCTTTGGCGTAAGCCCCGTTCAGACCTCACATTTATATCTGTCCTGGAGAATCTGATCAGCTTAAAGTCCTGGGGCTGTACTCCTAAAGATTCTTCGTGTAAAGAGTTTCTCCTAGTGGCCAATCTCTTTCTAAGAGTACATCCTGGTGAAGATAAAAGGTATTCCTAAAGAATCTCAGCTCTTCAGAGAGCTCCTAAGGTGAGATCTGTTCAGAGCAGGGAGGAGGACTTTTAAGAGGTTTAGGAGTTTCTGAAGCAGAAAGGAGACATTTATCTGCTGAGCTCTATTTCCTCATGCCTGCTTCTTGTCTTGTAGTGATGACCTGGAGCCAAATCTACATCTCTAAACACTTTTATTCTCATTGACCAGTTGATCCAGAAGCAAACACTGTTCCTCTGTCCAGTTGGTTTCCTGCTTCATTTCTGTTCGGTTTGTTGAAGATTTGAACACCAACCATCACTGCTTCTTCTAGGCCGGTTAGGAATCACAGAAACTGATGAAAGCTGAGACATTTTACCCTCGTTAATACCAAATGATGAAAAATGACCAGCATGGTGAATGAATGGAAGCAGGTAAATAGAACTATCAGCATGTGAATACTGTGGTAGTGGCCTGAGTTTAATCACACATGATGTAGGATCATTTTAAAGTAGAGATTAGATTCTATGATTAAGTCTTTGGATTTGACCCATTATCACCAACAGTGTATTTTTATCTAGCTTTTAGGATCAACCAATCACAACGGGGTCAACCACACCTCCTCACTAAGATCAGAGTTTCTGTCTAGTCCTTGATCAGAGTTCCTAAGCTAAGACTCCTTGCTAGGAATGTTTAGGCTAAGTTAGGAGCTCTCAGAGAAGATTCTAGAAGTCTGAAGGAATACGGGAACAGATGTTTGAGAGATCTGGTCCCAGTCCACATATGGAGGTGGTCTGGGACACATGTGACCTCATTCCTTTGGTAGTTTGAACACACATTGAGTCCTAATGAGTAACTAAATAATAAATTCAGTTCAGTTCGGTTCAGTCACATATTTCCTCAATAATCACCGGTGTCTTTATTTCCCTTTATTACCAGAGATTAAGGTGCGTATGGAAGCTTCCAGGGTTGGAGTTAGAATATGAGTTTAGAGCAGGTCTCTGAAATAACTAACTTCAGATAAATAATAACTTAACGTTCTTGGTTCTGAAACAGCAGTAGCTAGAGATCCATTAGAGACAGTAGATGTTAAAATATTCTGCTGGAGTTTATTTACATCCAGATAAACTGAGATCAGATGTGAAGAGCTGGATGGAGACACATGTTAATACCATTTTTTTGAGTAACTAGCTCATTCTGACCCAGCTGGTGTTAGATAACGCTCCATTACACCGTTTAACATTTCTCATGTGGTAAACAAAACATAGGACCATGTTCTTGAACTGCATCGTTGTTCTTATCACTGCTGCCTTCTTCAGTGTTCTGTCCGTGTGAAGAAAAACAAGCCAAAGCTTCAAGTCCATTATAGAACAATGCAGAATCAGCTCCATTGGACCATCTGCATTGTCTGCCTTCGCTTTTCTTCAGCGACAGAGGGGGCGGGGATGCTGCTCGCAGACAGACGGACAGATTGAGCAGATGGCTCGCACGCTCCCCAGCTCCAATTAATCTCTGGCTTTCGCTGCAACTCTCTTAACCTGCACTTGCTGGCCCAATCATCGAGCTACACCAAAACCCATATGGCCGGGAAACTCACACAGGTGGCGGTTCATCCCCGACACGCTGCCAGAGCAAGATACTAACACAGACGACAGACACACCAGCTCTTCTTCCCGTGTACACACAGACATACGAGGCGTATACATGCACAGAAACAGAAAACTGACGGGGATTATTTGTAGAATTTAACTTTCTTCTTCAGTTGACGCTGAAACATTGCCAGCAAGTCTGTCAGCTGGGTTTCAAACTGTCTCCGGACTCCAGAATATGTCCAGCATTCATTTCACTTTATCATTTAAAGGCTTCATTTGTGGCGTGCCTCCTGTCTTCAGTGAACAATTTGGACGACTTGACTGAGTGATAGTCAGGAATAGCTCCTTGTTCATCCAGCAGATCTCGTCCATATTGTGCAGCGAGGCGGTAGGACGTGGACTGGAAACCAAGGACTGGATGATACGGTCATTTACAGTTTGCTGAAGACTTGTGGTTGAGGAAACAAAAAGTCCTGCAGAGTGAAGCAGGGTAATCAAAAAAGACCAGGAAACACACGATACCATGAACAAACAGGAAACTCATCAGACAACTAGTCAAAGGGACAATAAGACAAAGGCAGACGAGGCACAGGTGAGACGACTGATGGACGAACACACAAGGAGAAAACAATCATATAATCAGAGAAACTCACAAAATAGAAACAGGAAATGAAACGGAAAACCAAATGAGGGATCTCATGAGCAGGTTCTAAGGTTAGCACCATGATAAATCTGGGTTCTGGTTGTTCAGTGTCCATGTACCGGTGACAGAACTCCCTCTACCTGCTGAGCCACTGCCGCCCTCATAAACACAGAAAGACCTTTTTAGGACATTTTTTATTTTTGCTTCGAAGCTGCAAACACTAAAAGAAAAATAGTGAAAGCATTCAACACACAGAAATGTAGAGTAAAAGAGAAAACATGCATATTTAGACATAGTCAGACTGTCATCTGATCTCATGTGCTAAGGTTTCTATCAAAAACTAATACAAAAGACTGACAGTCAAGACTAAAACTAAATCATTCCTGGTGTAGCCATCCAGCCAATCAGAGTAATGTTGTTATAAACAAATTCAAACCCACGGTGCTCAGATGATGTCTATGACTACATCACTTTTACTCTGCATAAAGCCCCGCCCCCAAACGACCTGACTGACCCAGCAGATCTTTAGAGCGTAATCAACTTCTTGCAGTTCAACTCAGACAAATGTTGAGAAAATCTGACCTGAACACGTCTGTAGAAAGAAATACTCCCACCATCAATGACGTCAGGGAGCAGACTGAAGGTTCCTGAGGATCCACACAAATCAGACAGGAGCAACACAACGACAGTCACAAGACAACTATTAGTGTTCTAGGGTTAAAGACACAGAGACTATTCACCAGAACCAGGACAAGGGATCACATCACTCTAGTTTTCACAGATCTCCACTGGCTCCCAGTACGTTTTAGAATCAGTTTTAAGGTCTTATTGATCAGCTTTAAAGCTCCTCATGGACCCGGGCTACATGGCTGGTCAGCTCGTACCTTGAGATCCTCAGGCAGAGGTCTACTGTCTGTTCCAGGGGTCTGGCTGAAAACAAAAGGTGACGGGTCTGTTCGCAGTTAAGTTTCTAATTAAGTTCTTATTGTGTTGTGTTTTATTGTTTTTCCTTTAAATTGCAAAAGTGTTTTTAAATGATTTTGTGGAGCTCGTTTCCAACACAGAGACTCCAGACCAACTTTCCACCACAAACATTTTGAGGGACAGAGGAAGTAAAACTGTTCTGCGTTTTCTCTCTTAGACTCGTCATGCTAAACTGAATAACATGCATCATACCTACAGCAGTGTAAAGTGTTTGTGACTACTGTATGAAAAGCTTTCTAGCTGCAGATTAGACAAGAAGCAACAACAAAACAGCTGCCAACATGCAGACAGCAGGGAAGAAGATAACCAAAGGTAATCCTCCGGAGCTGTGAATGCCACAATATTAATGTTCCTTTATTGCTCCGGCTTCAAATTCCATTTTTATTTTGGGCATTTGTCACATAGCAGACAATATAACAGGAAATAAGGGAAGAGAGAGAGATGCAGGAGGAAAGGAAACTACATTACAGGATGAGTTCATGGTCAGTGCTGTAACCTGAGGCCTCTGAGGGCCCCAGTTAAAATCTGTCTTTGTGAAACAGAAGAAAACGTTTGGTTCACGGCGGCAGTAAATGAATACAGTTCTGTTAAAGGTGTAGAAAAGAGATCTGGATCCTCAGTGGAGCGATGGACTCAGGCGTGAACAATGAAAACTACTTTATAAAGAAGTTATTATTTCAGAAAGTTAACACCTCAGATGGAAAAAACATTCCAGTTATAGATAGCGTTGAAATAAGAACAAATCAAATTAATCTAGTTTGAAATATAAAGTTTTAAACATGGTCAATTATCAGGTTTGTTTTCTTCTTTCATTTCACGCACTTGTCAGAATTATATTTAACCAGAAGTAATTTTACATCCTTCTGTTGTGATCGGGTCATTCACATCTTCCCACGTACGCATCACACTCAACTTCAGACTCAGGTGATGAGTTACTAATTGCTTGACTTTCCAGAGTGGGCGTGAAGATGTGGGTTTCTGCTCGTGTGTGTGTGTGTGTGTGTGTGCACAGGTGACTGCAGCCAGCATGGGAAGGAAACTAAATATAGAGCTTCAAACACACCAGCCTGGCAGCCGTGTTTCTTTGCTCCCGAACGTGTTCATGTGTCCATCTGATTGATCACGCGGTGAGGAAGGATCAAAGATTTGGACCCTTTTCACACGGATGATTGCAGGGCACAGGATAAAGGAATGTGTGTGTTTGTGTGATTAGAGCAGCTGAGCCTGTAGACGTACATTTTGCAAGAACATTCCTGCAGCTGCAACATTTACGGAGGTAACACAAAGACTGACTGAGATCTAACGGAAAGATTGTGAAGCAGAGCAGTCAGAGAGAGTCTCTGCTCCAGTTTAAACCATTTGTTTCATAACGGCCGTCCTCAGGTTGAGTCTCAAGCTCCATCACAGAACATGCTTGACAAGCCGTCCTGGTCCAGATGCAGCAGAACAGGCCCAAACCAGGACATTAGCACCCCCATGTTTGATGGAGGGATGAGCTTCTGATACTGAACCACACCTGAGTCACACAGGTAGAATATTTCAGTTTCATGTGTTTCATGTGGTTCTCTTTGTCTACTTTTAGAACTTGTGTGAAAATCTGATGTTTTGAGTCATTTTTATGCAAAAATGTAGAATATTCTTGAGAGAATCAAATACTTTTAAGCTGCACTTAAATGGGAGCCAATAGCAGAATTTCCTTCCACATCCAGGAGGAAGCCTGCAGAGCCCAACGATATTGAAAACTAGGGAGTGAGCCGCTCTTGTCACTAAGACCTTCAGGTTCACTAGAGCAGCTCCATAGGCAGAAGAAATGGATGCACTGTTCAAAAGAAGAATTAGATCAAGATCTCACTGGTAATGTGGACAGAAACTGATCTATTTGACTGAGGGAGGAACTTCAGCAGAAAGCAGAGGACACGGTGAAGAAGACTCCCATGTCCCGTTAATGTCACTTCAAATAGATTACAATAACTGAGAGACACCCATGACAACAGAAAGCTGTATGATGGTCTACAGAAGAAAACGTCTATGGATTAACTCAAATCACTCTTCAGGAAAGATGAGAAGAAAAGGAAGTAAGATCAGAGTAGTTATGTAAGGATGAAGGAGCAGCAGATTGGAGTTCATCTCCAGGGATCGTCCTCTTTCTTCCTCCTCCAGGCCCATTAGTGTCTGATCAGAGCGGAGGTCGTACTTAAAGATGACCAGGTGCTGCTGATAGTAAGTACACCTGAGCCCAGGGGAGAGCACGAGGACGGAGGACGAGGATGGATGGAGGGAGGGATGGATACGAAACACACGGCGACAGAAGATGAGGAAGAGAGAGAGAGAATTTAAATTCTTAAAAGCCTCATTACAATTTGAATAACGTTACATCACAGTCAAACCTCCTCGACAAGAACAAAATACAAGCTGGATAATAAAACCCCAGAGAGACAGAGACCTTCTGGACATGGATTCATGAGAAGGAGTTACGAGGTTAATCTTGTTAGAACCGTTCATCTGACAATGAAAGACAAGTTTTGTCACAGAGAAATCACATTTTGATGGAACCATGTGCTTTGGTTACTACTAGGGCCGGGACTTTAACGCGTTAATTAAGATTAATTAATTACACAAAAATAACGCGTTAAAATTTTTTTTAACGCATTTTAATCACACTTATTTTTGTACCGCGGAACGTTTCTCACTGGATGAGTTTCGGCGGACCGATTATATTGGAGCACCAACTAGCGTTCATTACTTCAGACAACAACAAACCACAGTGAACATGAA
>JASGAT010377463.1:0-19255 GCA_030220025.1 Chelon auratus | reverse complement strand
TTTCCGTGTAGGCCAGCTAAAGGTCTGACAACTTTATAAAATGAAATTCACCAACAAATTTTTTAAGTGCAGCCAGCTTCTCTCCGTTACCGCAGGTGAAGTTGTTGATTTGGACCGTTCCTCTGCTAGTGTTAGTAGCGGATGTGCATTGTACAGTATTTAGGTATTTCGGGACTGACTTACCTACATATTCGGCATGTCACGGTAGAACGGGCTTCGTCTTTGGTGAAGTATTTCCACACACTTGATGAACCGCTGCTAGTTTGCTGCAGTGACCCGCTGGGCTGCTCACCTGTCTTCTTCGAGGCGTCCCTCTTGTTGTTATTGTCACGTGATCGGCGACTATCGACTTCCTGCTTAAAGCGTCACGGTACAGCAGTAAAGTCGACTAGTCAACTAGTCTAGTCGACTTTACTTTCGACTACTCAACTAGTCGACTAATTGTTACAACCTCTAGTGCCCAGAGGTTGTATCCTGGTTACTTTAGTATTCAATAACCACAAAATAACCACAAAAAATTATATCTTTCTTCAATATGAATTGTGATTCCCATCTTGGGTTTATCAATTTGGTTTATAAATTAATCTAATAATGAAATTTTATTCAAGAAGAAGCTGTTTCATTTTGGATTTGGCACCCTGCCCACATCGCATCCTGATGGATGTTGTTGCCTCTGATTATTGGCAGTAGATTAGATAAACTTGAGCTAATTAACATAATGGCTAAACCTAAAAAAATTGGCTGTGTGTGGCTTTCTGCAGCTGGTGCCCATAAAACAAATTGTTTTTTGTTGTTGTAGTCCGGTAAAACAACAGAGTGGTGACTCTTCTCAAGAGAAAAAGATCACCTCAGCTCAGTTTAAGACTCTCATTAAGCTTTAATTCATGTCATATCATTACACCTGCTAAGCTTAGCAGCTCAGTTAGCTTTTAGCTCTAATCACAGCCTCACAGAGCTAGCACGGCTGTAGACTCTCCATCTGCTTTAATTAAATACCAGTAGTCGATTTTAGGCCTCTATTTCCCATCAGTGTGTTCATCACTATCTATCCATCCACAGCCCACAAGTTTCTTCTGGAGGTATCAGTCGAGATTCAGCTCAGCGACGCAGAGATTCTGAATCTCACCTTGTACGGCAATAGTAATCACAGCTCCTTACACCTACACCCACCTGAGGAGGAGCAGGAGGAGGAGGAGGTGGCGGCGAGGGAGAAGGGTGATGGTGAAGGACGGAGCGAGGCATTCTTCTGCTGTCTCCCTCTCCTGCCAGCATCTGAATCGGCCAATCAAAGCCGCTGTCTCCTTTGGCTCGCCAATCAAACAGTTTTGACTGCAACAGCAAAGGAAAAGCTGCCATGGAAACGGACACAGAAAGGTTGGTGTCAGGATGAGGGAGCTTCACTTCCTTTGTTCCCCATGTGGCCAGTGTGGCTTTCACTGTAAGATGTGATAGGAGAGAGGGAGGAGAAACAATAGGAGACAAGGAAATTAGCCGATCAGTTTTCATTTCATTCAGAGCGGCCCTCTCTCTCATGGTCCACAGAGGAGTCATTTTTTTCAATAGAGCACATTTCCTTTGGTTCGTCTTCTCTGGGCTCCAATCTCTGCTTTTTGATTTAGTCCCCCCCATCCGTCTCTCTCTCTCTCTCTCTCTGCACTGCATGATCTTTTCAAGACTACAACACAGCTTAATCTACTGTACCTCCACGCCTGTATTGATTTTGGCTTGTTTTCTTTCTGTTCTGCTCTCCAACTCTCCCCCATGTGCAAAGCTATGACTGTCATATTTTCCAGTGCGCGTGATGGAAGCTGGATATCCATCTTGCAGTTTTTCCTCCCTCATTTCCACCAGACGTTTCCCATCGCTCCTCTGCATTACCTTTTCTTTTTGCCCTCTTATTTCTCTCTGTGTCTTTACTTCCTGTTATTATTTCCCTTATTTGTTTCTGTCAGAAGCATTTCTTGTTTTATTTAGTTTGGCAATATATTAACTAAATGATTAATCATTTGACTATTTGAGTGTCTAGTTTCATTCAATCTAAACTCTGTCTCCATCTCGATCTGTCTCTTTGTCCCACAGACGAGTGGCGGTGTGTGTTCAGGGTGCTCTGGCTGACTCTGCTGGGCCTGGTGTTGCTGACGGTAGTCACAGCCGTGATCGGACGAATCTACTGGACAAAACGCTCGAGCAGTAAGACGCACAAAAACACACACACAGTGTTATCTCACTGAGGTAGTTTTTTTTTTCTTCTTACAGCTCACGTGAAAATGTTTCTTCTCTTTTTTAGGAAAGTTGCGACTGCGCCATGCTGGTTACAACACCTCTGGTCAGCAGTTAAATGGTAAACATGTAAAAGGTTTGTTCTGAATTTTTGCCACCACAAAAGACATTTTCTACTTCAAAATCTGTTACTTTAATTTCTAACAAACATAAAGACTCTTTCACCACATTTCTTGGTGATTGGAGTATTTTGTAATAATCAATTTAAAAGACCTCTTCTGTGACCCAGGGGGCAATTTGGGACAAATGCACAAAGACAAACTAAAAAGGCACATATTAACATGTAAGAAAACAACAGACTGTATATAAAAGGTGGATGTAGCCACAGTGATATCCCACATTGGTTTCTAGACCGCTATTTAGAAACCTCAACTCCAATAGTGGCTATATTTAGGGAAGAGCGAGGAGTGAGGTTTAAATCTGACTGAGAACCAGAGAACGGCTCGCCAGTCACTCCAGACCAGAAATCAATCAAACTAGACTGTCTGTCTGAGCTCACGAAAGGAAGAGGACCAAGTATGAACATCTGGTCATAAACTGCCGAGCACAGGGCTGGAGGGTGAGATGTATGTCCATCGAGGTTGGCCGCAGAGGGATTGTGTGGCACTCACTCCACAAAGCCCTTAGTGCACTGGGCATTACAGGAACAACAAGGAGCACAGCCATAGAGAACACCACTGAAGCAGCAGAGAAAGCTTCAAAGTGGCTCTGGATCCGGGAAGGAGAACCATGGGGGCAAGCGAGCGCTACCTGAACACAAGCCGTGGTCTGACGAGCCCAGGCTGGGTCACCTGGGAGAGGGTGTCTGATAGTTGAAAGACCTGAAACACCCGATGACCCCAGGTTACATCACTGATGATGTGTTCAGATACATCAGAAGATGTATTCAAGAACGACATGCACCCAAATTAATTCACTTCTGATAACATCATAAAGACTTGTGAAACAAAATTTGTATTTCTTGAGAGAAGACAGTTTTTGCATCGGAGAATGTTGGAGCTAGAGATTTCTTTGAAGTCAGCACCTAGTATCCATTGATGGTATTACACTTATAGGCAACGTTTCCTTTGGCTTCATCCATCTTTTATACACACTAGCTTGATGGCAGGGGTCAGTTCATAGCTGGTCAATAATGTCAGAAACCACTGGGTGCATGAAGAGTATCAAAACTTGAAAGTGCAGTTCAGTCTATACTATCAATTTGACCATCTCTCGTTCTGCGGCTGTTCACGTGTCATCATCTTACTTTGTCTTTCTTTCTCGTACAGGACAAATATTAATACTGTCTCACTCTATAAACTGATAATCCATAGATCTAAAGATCAGGCCATTTTTATCGTAATGCAGAAAAGATCTCAAAGGATAACTATGCAATTTACCAGGGTTTAACAGTTTTATTCATATTTCTTATCATGTTGCGGTTGTGTCATGACTTTGTGGGTTGGTTCTCAGAAGCAGAACGTGTTTTCTCAGAAGTGTAGGAGGAGACCGCACACATTCAATGATTCATTATGTGTGAAACAAGTTCTCATAACCACGTCTGATATATATGTTTCTGATGCTCTTTCATCTAGATGGTGAGAAGCAAACAGAGATGATCACTCCAAATGGTAAATTCGACAATAATAGTTGTTTCACATCAGAATCTATTTAGGGATTCTAACTATTTATTATTGCCCAACAGGGACAAGGATCCACTCACGTGGGTTTCAGTCTTGGTCAGGTTAGTGTTTAAATGCAAACATAATCAGTAAAAATAATTTGATCGATCAGCTGTTTGACTCCACTGACAAATTTTATATTTTCTTTTCTTCAAGGAACTGTTCTCTCACCTATTCCTGAAGTTGAAGTTCAAAGTAAGGTCACACTCCACTCACTCCGATAAATTAGCCCGATTTCAACAATATAACTGTTTCATGTGTTTATCAGATGACATAGAAACTCTGCTGGAGGGAAATGACGACAACTGCTTCACAGGTACGATACTTACTGGAACAATTAAGTCCAAAAATGGAACAGCCACTGTGTGATTTTGTTGATCAGTTTGTTCTCACAGATGACCACAAAAGAAAAATACTCTGGTTAGAAACCAAACAATGCATTCGGAGTATAACTTAAAGGTGCAAACAATCCGTTGTGTTTCTTCAACAAGTTCTAACAGACAAGATGAAATGCAGCCTTAATCACAAACCATTTGTAAAGCTTGTTTTTTAACATTTGAATGGGACATACTGTGAATTTTTTTCCCACCTATTCCTGAAGTTGACAGAGAAAGTTAAGGACACACTCTCGCTCACACTGAGGAATTAGCCCGATTACAACATCATAACCGTTTCATGTGTCCCCTCCCAATTTTTCAGATGACATAGAAACTCTGCTGGAGGGAAATGTCGACGACTGTTACACAGGTATAATAATTACTGTAACAATAATAAGTCCAAAACGGGAACAGTCACTGTATGATTTTGTTGATCAATTTGTCCCAACAGATGACCACAATAATCTGGTTAGAAGCAAAACAATGTATTCAAAGCATAACTTAAAGGGGCAAACAATCTGTTGTGTTTCTTCAATGAGTTCTAACAGAGAAGGCCATTTGTACAGCTTATTTTTTTACATTTGAATGGGACATACTGTGATTTTTTTTCCACTGTATGCAGAAATCATCCCTATGTGAGCTCAGCTTAGGACTCATTTAAACAACACTTTCGTGACCAGCTGATGTCAGCTTGTCACACATTTCTTTACACCGTTATCTGCCTGCAAAGACAAACTACACGTATGCACATGCTGTCATTCTCCTTCACTTGTATTAAAGGCATTTAATGTACTCCAGCATACGAATTAACAAGGTTGCAGGGAGACACTGTGCAGTAGCTTAACGACTACTGAATAACATTTAACTAGCTACGTCACTGTTGGTGGCCATTTCCTGACAGTAGACCTTAGTGCATTTACCGCTAGTAACAAAGGTATAGATTGTACTTACTACTAATTGTACTTACTTATGTAAGTATAAACAGAGGCATCCTGTTGTAATTGTTGTAGTTGCAGATGTTCCTGCTGTCCCCTCTCGATTCGAAGAGTACAGGCTTCCTGTCCGTTAGGGGTTGAACGATTTCAGATTTTTTAAATTCGTCTCATACGTGGTGAAAATCGAGTCGATGACGACTAGTCGATAGCGTCACACATAAAAACACAGTAGAAAGTAATGCTCTGCATATATGTTTTTTACCTGAATACATATTGTAGCGTCTCACACAAAAGAAGCTACGGAGGCTTTTCTGCGAGTTTACTGAAGCTTGAACATGGGCTACTGTTGGCCATAGCCCACAGCAACACCATTAATACCGTCTGTCTGACACCTCTGATATGGAACTCTTGCCACACGCTCTACAACTTAAACACATGAGTTTAAAATTAGGCCTACAGTGCAGCTGGAGTTATGTTTAGCTTATATAAATCAGCACCATCAACAGCGTTCTATTTTTTTTCTTTAACTCTATGGAGGTATAAAAATATAGAAATGAACATAATCTTAAATCCAGGTTTATATTCATGTTTAGTCTTACCTGCAATTACCGAGCACTGCAGGATATGTTTATACATATGCATTGATCAAACAGACTTCTGTGAAATGATTTGCAGGACTGTGCAATGCATCACATGCATGCACACAGACATATGGTCATCCTCGTGTGTTTTTAAACACGACAAACAAAACAGGAACTCACTCACAGAGGAACTGCTGTCATTCAAACACTCCACACGCCACCTTAAAGTAAAAATATATACATACATATATGTATATTAATGTCACTAGTGAACCGATTTATTTGCTGGTTGTATCGTATGCTGTACGTTGTCCAGTCAGCAGCCTGGTTAAAGCCAAAAAGAATGAACTGCAACAGACAATTAAACGCCAAGTGTGTTAACTGCTTTTATTTCTTTTCTCGTCTGTCTGAAGCAAATCTTCACCATCGAGCCCATCCATCCACCTCCTCCATCACGGAGGAGCAGGCCTGGTGACGGAGGAGCAGCCAAAGAATCACGTAAATTATCAGAAGTGACTGCATCACCTTTACCATGAAAATAAAAATATCTGACCCACCCAATGATGATTAAACTTTATTTATTTTCAACATTTCATCTTCAGTCTTTGGGCACTTCATTAGAAGACAGATTTAATACGTCAGTAAATGACCTAACGTTAAATACATGAATTGGACATTTCTAAATCTGCAGTCACTTTGTATTCTGCAGCAGACATACAGTTGACAAACAGCCTTACTCCATCTGGTTATAGCTGAAAGGAGCCAAAACCCTTTGACTGGACTGAATGATATTTTCTTCGGTCTAATGGCTTTCTTGCCCACATCAATGCATCTCTAAAATGGGAGAAGCAGAAGTAAAGAAGAGAAAAAACTCCAGAGCTAAATAAATGTGTGCAGGAACGAACCCATTCACCACATATTCAGATATGGATATAAGAGCTGTAGGACTGCTGAATATGTCTGCGGGGTATATAGATGTAGATCATGGCGACACGTTACAGGTTTAAAGCTTTTGATCAGGAGGAAAATATGAAAAAAACTGAACACACTAGCAACCAGTTAGCAAAGCTTTGCTTAGCTTAGCTTAGCATAAATACCAGTAACAGAGATAACTTGGTTTGGGATGCCATATACTAAAACAAATTCCATGTGATGATAACGGTGATGATCTGAACGTGCAAATATGTGGCTTTACAGTGAATTTTATTTTGCCGCTACCGTAAAGCACGAGTTGAATCGGCGAGAAACACAACTACAGTTGGATGATAATAATGTTAGGCTAATGTACTAGAAACTACTACTCACTGACCTACAAAGTGGTCACAAAATCAGTTATAGCGTAAATTTTAAGATTTCTTATCATTATATTATATTCCACGTTATTTCCAGTGCAGCCAGGCTAACTGTTTTGGTGGCATAACCTAATCTATAGTTATCGCTACATTAAAACATAATTAGAGACTAATTTGCCAACATTACGCCCTTTATTTGTACATAAAAAGGGAAAAGGATGCTACTTTTTTTATGTATTTATTTTTTTAAATGTAAAGTACGAAAATGTGTCTGTTCAGTAAACCAAACAGGCTGAGGATGAACTATAAGGTAGTGTTACTTCATATAATTTAACATAAAAAAACAAGTAAGAAATCACTGTGTATAATCATTAATACTGGCATTCTGTCTCAAACCAGATTAAAGCCGTTCAACAAAATAAATGTAGTGTTAGTCAATTGTTTTTTTGTTTCCAACTGAAATAAAAAGGAGTGCAAAGTAAGCTTGTCACACATTAAAGCAGAGTGCCTTCCTTCCAATACAATCAGTCATTTTCAGTTTTTGGTTCAGCTGTTGGAGGCGACGCAGAAACATCTTTGTTTGTTACAATGAATGAGTCACACTGAGCTCGAACACTGTTTGATTCCTTAAAGCAAAATATCATCAGCAAAAGAGACAAAATAACATTCGTAGATATGAGGTGGTGGAGACACACGTGCGACCGACCCGCATGTGGGCCGTCTATACTGTTAATTAAATTGTTATCTTCAAGATTATATTCTCTCTCTGTATATATATATTTATAACAATGTAGTCTGTCTGCTCCTACTATATGGCACTTAATGTTGATAAAAGCACTTAATCTGGCATATCTATTCCCTATTGTTTACTGTACAACAACAGATATATTAAGACAAGCGGGTGAGTAAGTAGTAGTAGTGTGTGTGTGTTAGTGCTGTATCTGTGCTGCTGCTGGCTCTGTGGCGACTCGGCAGTGTTGGCTCTGGATGTGGGAGATCTGCAGGACGGGCAGCAGCAGCTGAAGTGCATTCTGGATGTAGTTGGTACTGTTGGAGCCCTGCAGACAAGAAAGATCCAGGTTCATTGTCATCATTATTATCATCATCATCAGTTCCTATATGTTTAATCAGACCAAGGGGTTTTTTTTCGGGTGTATCTTTAAAGGAATAAAAACAAGGAAGAAGTATAGTACACTTACATATACAAAACTAATAAAATATTATAAAAGAGAAATACAATTAAATGTAATTTAATCAAGTGTATTTTAAGTTTCTAAACATCCAGAGCACGTCTCCCCTGATTTCCCGGAGGCAAATTTCTAGCGGCCATCTTAAGGCTGAATCTGCTACATCATTATAATCCTTATAGTTTGAGGACTCACCTCCAGCAGCACGCTATCCACCAGTGGATTCAAATCCTCTGCTTTCTTCTGGCCCTGAAAGAGAGATGGCAACAATGAGATCATTACAGTGGGATCAATACAAAATCAGTCAATGCTTTCGCTAACTCCAGTGTATAGATTAAGAATGGATCGCATGGTGGGAAAACGCAAGTACAAAGACAAACATATATATATCTTACTGTCAACATAAAACAACAAGAATAAATTGATCCTACATAATAAATGTGCTTGACAAAGCTTATGCTATGCCTGAGCTATAAACCACTGCTCTGTGTCTGATACTCTTAATAGCATCAGTGAGTCACGTATTCTGATAGATGACATGTTTCTTTATTACACACTGCCTTGGCGCTGTAAAAACTCATTAGCTTCTTGAGTTTATCCACATCAGATTTACAATTTATTCATCTTTGGAGTGTACTTTCCAAAAACTAAAAATCACTAGCTGTTACAGGAAACAATTTATGCTTTATTAACATGTATTTAAATATTAAAAGATTCACCTTTAGTGGAAGCAAATAGGTTTGGGGCTAAGAGCTACAGAAAGTATCGGACTGTTTCAATTTTTTGACAGGAGCACATATTATCACGTACCCCGATGAGAAGCAGCGTAGCAGAAAATTTCTTGGCTAAACACTCCACCTCCTTACACATGGCACATGTCAACCTGGAATAAAAAAAAAGATAATATGGATTTAGTTTATGCAAAACCTTGCAGAGAAGTGCTCCTAAACACACACTAATCCTTGGTTGGCCAAACCTTCTTCATAAATTGTAATGATTTAATGATGTCCCCAAAACGTAGGCAGGTCCTTGTAATGCAGCTGTGTAAACAGATTTATGTCCCCAGACCATGGGTAATACACGTTCACATACACATACACACACACACCTGGTGAGGATGTGTGCCTGTTCTCTGGCTGGTTTCTCCAGGTCCTGGCCGTGGAGGATGAGCTCCGCCACCTTGTGGAGCTGCTCGATACTGCGAGCCGTCACTTCTGCCAGACTGCCCACCGATGAAAGGTAGACAACCTGAGGAGAGAGAGAGGGAAGAACACACAAACACACGCACAAACACACACACAGAATAACTTCAGATCAGATCAAATAAGCCGTTGGCAGCAGGGGGAAAGGTGATTAAATTAAAAGTTGAAACTAAAGGTTGCCGAGTTGACTTCACCTCCACAGATCTGGGGTCGCTTTCTTTGGCCTTCTTTTCTTCCTCTCCTTCCTCCGTCTCCTCCCCCTCGCTCTTCTTCTTCTCCCCGTGCTCCTCTCCATCTTTCTTCTCCTCCTCCTCCTCCTCCTCTTTTCTGTTCTCTCCTCCTGGCTGGTCCTGTGTTTCCCTGCCAACTGTCTCCGTAGTGACAGGCTGCTCAACCTCGCTCACCCAATCGTGGGCCCTCATCCGAGCCTGGAGATGCATAATTACCACCCGTCAGCGCTGCATAGTGAGAGATTGCCATCCTGATGTATGCTAATTAGATGCATGTACGTGGTTCTATGCTAATGTCAGATCTGTATATGTGAATGTAATTATGCAGAAGGACTTCAAAGGTGATAACTTTTATATTACCTCTAGGACTGCAGGAGGGAACAGTGGCTGTGCTTTCATGTGATACTATAAGTGTGTACTTCTTTAACTTTGTGGATCTCTTAAAGTGGACAGGAAGGGTGCTTTTTGTCAATATATAGGTTTGTGATGAGAAATGTGCTTTTGGAGTTACTTTCTAATGAAAGGTTGTGATCCACTTTCTGTTGGACTTGTTGCCTTAAGTATCTGTTGAAAAACAGCCAACAGAAGGAGGAATTCTTCCACTCACTGACTTTTGGACAAACCCTCTGTGATGTTGCCCATAGATTTTCTGTTTTCCATAGAGTGGTTTTGAGACAGGTTAGGGTTGGGTGGCACAAGCTGACTCCATTTTGGTTGCGGCTGTCTCCACTTAACTCTTAGCCAATTCAAAAACAGCTGTGGCAACACCCACCTGTTGCTCAAGGCAGGCACGTTCCTATTTATGCATAATTTTTGGGTCATATAATCCCCATGAGTGGGGATATTAGCTTTAGAGACCAAAACATTACATTATTATTACATTATTACAACATTATTTATTTTTTTAATACTAGGCTGTAGGATTGGACATTTTAACATAGACGTTTATGGGGAATGACTCGCTTTTAGAGGTAGCCTCAAGTGGCCATTTCGGGAACTGCATCTTCCACCACAAGTTAATGGGCGAATGTAAAATAATAATGTTTTACCTTTGTTAATATAACATTGAGAACATTTAGTAGCTACTCCTCTATATTTGCACCCCAGTAAACAATAGTATAGATCTCTCCAACTTTCTTGAGGTCAACATTAAAATAATTCGCTTCCTAACTCATAAACATTGCAAGTGCACTTAAAAATATATACCTTTTTAAATAATTCCTTTGTAAATGCTGTAAATAACCAGTGTATATACACATATTTATGTTCTCTGCTGTGTGTGTGACCTTGTTGAGTTTGTCCGGTGTGGCAGCAACGTGAAGTTCAAACAGCAGCTCAGTAAGAACGCTCACAAACTCCTCGCCATCAGCAGCTGTGAAGAACGCACAGACACACACATCATGTCAGCTTACTGCTATTTACACAGCATAGAAGTCAAGGTCACTGATGCAACATGCAGACTTGCACCACATATCAGTAATAGTTTGATTTCCTCCCATGCTGAGATCACTATTATGACACTGGGCTGATTCTTGTTTTCATGCCAGGTGAATTCAAACTCCTGTATCTAAATTACAGGTAGGTCTCAACATGTAAGGCACACATGCAGATTTTATGCCTTGATCTGATGGATTGTTTCTGTGAATGCTGTACGTCAGTGGCCCCTGAACACCAACACTGGATCAGGCACCGAGTTCAACCCTCCAGGTAAAAGAACACCTTTGAAGTGTGCACTGCTGTGACATCGCCTGCAGGTGTCTGTCACGTGTTCACATAAAGCCTTTAAAAAAGTGAAGTGACAAGAGGCTGGTGAGAAAAGGTGTGCTAAAACCAAAACTTGGCATCTCTTTGGCATATAGTTTTACTTTAGTGGAACATTTTTATACGCCTTTAGCAGACGCAGAAGATCAGAAACAAAACACATCAAACAAGAACAATCCCACAAGGATTGAAGACTTCTGCAAAGGGTACAAATGTATTTGGATTCGAATGGATTTGATTTTCCAACTCTAACACAAAAAAAAATCTTGCTTTATTTTGGACAGTTTAAACATCTGTTGACTCTCTTCTCTTATGAAATGTCTCAGCCACCCTTCAGCTGCCACTCTGATTCGTTGTTTCTGACCTCAATTGAGACATAATGTCACAGACTGACGGCGACATGTCCGAGCTGCTGTGGTGCTTAAGACACAGTTGCAGGATCAGATAAAGCGCAGTGCACTTATTGTGATTTCCAGGAAATCAGTGACCATGTTGCCGATTAAGCCTGTCTGTCACGTCACCTGTTATCTGACTGTGACGGGGGTCTGCTTGAGCTGAGAGAATGTGAAACGTTATCAGGGGGTAGATTGAGTCAGAAAAGGAGTTTGTTTTATGCAGAAAGAAGGTTAGTCTACATCTCCCTTGAGTAGTTCTTCATCCAAAATATAACTACAAAGAAATGAGTGGCTTTGTGGCTGAAAAATTCACAATTTTGTCTTGTGTGCTACATGTATGATAATGAAACTTCCATGACGGTACTTTTTGTTTTACAATCTAACAGAAATATTCCTATTTAAACATGGAAATAAGGTAATAAGTCATTCAATATGTGCTAACTTGCACAGATTTGATAAAGCCTATTCAAAAAATAAAAAAATAAATTGGTGTGAAAAGGTTTTTACAGAGGGGATTTTGAAGCCTTTAAAGACATTTTTGTGAAATTGTTTTTATTTTTATTAAGACCACTATTGATGGTTAAATATTTTAACTAAGAGAGATCCCCGCTTGATAAATTATATTACCTTCTGACATTTTATGTTCAATTATGCAAATAAGGTAACATAAGACAATCCTTTAATTTTGGATTTAAAGTCAGTGAGTAAAGTAAAGGCCTTTATAGAGTCTTACTCATTTTCTCATCTGATCACATCCAGCATCAGGAAGTGTGCTCTGTTGGATGTCAGCAATAACATGATTTTCATTTTCTGTGCTAAGAAACTGAATTAAAATTCAACCAAAGTGAAACACAAGTTCAGATGAAGATGCTTCTGATTCTACACCAGCATGTCAAAGGTCACCTGATCCCGGGTCAGTGCTCAGGGGCCACCTCTACCTCCAGCAGATGCAGTAGTAGCTGGTCTGTGTCACTCACATAAGGGGGTAGAACAGTGTAATTGGGAACTTAGATCACCGTTATCCTTCGTCTGTCCTCCTTCCTCCTCCCCTCCTCCTTCCTCCTGCTCCTCTTCGTCTTGCTTAATGAAAATCTCTTTGATAAGAATCAGCTCCTTCTTCACCTCCTCCTGCTCCTCTTCCGTCAGGGAGGAGAGGAAGGCTTGAACCTAAGAAAAGATATACGAGTTAAAACTCCACCGTTTTAAACCGACTTGTACCTTGTAGCTCTTCTATATTTTGTGACATTTGTGACTTACCTTTGCTTCACTCTCGTTGGACAGGATCTCCAGCGCCTCGAGGTGTGACAAGCCCTGGTAGTCATCAAAAAGAATACCGTAGTGAGCGGTGGGAGCACTGATTGGTTGGTTAGTCAGACGGGCTCGCTCCTTCTCCTTGGCTTCCTTCAACATCTATAAAAAAAAAAATAAAATAAATCACAGTGTCACATCAATATCAGCATCAATGCAGGTCTATAAGTTTAGAGAAATTATTTTTCCTGAGTGTGGGTCTTGGGTGGTTGCATACCTGACTCAGTGAGGCCGTCTTCTGCATCAGGGTCTTGGTCTTTTTAAAACCCGGGTCACTTTCTGCAAGAACAGTCATGGTTTTCTTTCCAATGAACTCCAAGGCATCCAGACCTCCACTGATCACAGACTTGCCCTTAGACACAAACAAATTATCATTAGTGGCCCTGCAAACTATAGAACAGGTTTTAATGAAACGCATAAATTCCTAAGTCACTATTATGAGAGTAAATATTACAAGTCAACATCTTTGCATATTTATTTGACATTTTAAATTAAATCTCACATTTATTTATTTTTAAATTAAATGTTCTGTTTCTGCTACAGCCTGATTTTTGTTGCATCCATGGCCAAACAAATATTAACAAAATATATTTATAGGTTTTCTCCAAGCTACTGTAAACTCAAGTGGAATTAATATAGACTTGTCTGCCGAGTCAAAACAATTCTATATTAATCCTCCAGGGTGTGTCCAACACTGAACAACTGAACAAGTATTTATTAGATACTTTTGTTAATGTTTCTGTAACGGATGAATGCAGGAATTTGCTTTAAGGTTTAATTTTACTAGTCATGCACTGCACTGTTTTGCTGTTACCAGTACTACCACTGGGTAATCTGAAAACTAATAGAATCTATAAATAAATGTTTTACATCCTTATTTATCTCTTATTAAATGTGTTTCATTCTCAGATCCTAGAAGTGAAAGTTTTAAAAGAACTTTCTAGGTTTTACAGCAGCACACTTAATAAAAAAATCCGTTTTTGCAGCAGCTAGAATCTCTCAGAACTGGATTTCCTTTTTAAGTTTTGCTGTGTGTGTGTGTCTTTACTCACAGTGTTCTGCACAGCGTGTGTGATTGTAGAGAAAACGCCTCTGCTAGGAGCCGCAGCGGCGCCAGCAGGAGACGACTCCTCGGAGCTCGACATGTCAGCCTCTCCGCTTTCACCTCCTCCCTCTTTCTTCTCCTCCGCTCCCTCCTCCTCTTCCTGCGCCTCCTCTCCTACCGAGGCCCTCTGGAGACGGAGAGCCTCTCCCGCCTTCGCCTTAACTGAGGTCAAGCTCTGACCTGCACACAGCAACGATCTCCATTAAAGACTCACAGGCGTGAGGAGGGAGCGTTTGTAATTGTGTCCAAAACCATAAATATGTGTCGTTGTTAATTGAGGGAGATGGAGAAACGTGACATGACAAAAAACATAAAGTCACAAACTTGTTGTGTCACAGTAGAGATAAAGAACCGAAACCTTCACTTATTCTGTACAGCTGGCAAATAAGAGCATGAGTGACACTATTAAGGTGTGTGGGGAAGGGGATTATAAAGCTGCCCCACAAACAGTTTGGAAAAGACCATAAAGCTGACTTAGTGCAGAGATGGGAAATAAAGAACTGGGGAAAATAAGTTAAATCAGAAGACGTACCCACTGTGGATGTGGCGCTGCTCAGAAGAGATTTCCCCCATGAACTCCAGCCTCCCCAACCTTTTTCTTTCTCCTGGAGTGAGCCCTGCACACACACATTGTTTGAAAACACAATTCCTTGTCACTTAATTATTTGGTCTGACAAAGTATTAGAACATAGGGACTAATTATACAAATCTTACTGCTAATAGTCTTTTCATTATTTCAATACAGATTCCAAATTCGAAAAAACTCTCACTATCACTTGACACAAAGCCTGAGAAGCTGGATCTACTTGCTTCTTGACATATCTTCTTGCCTAATTCATAATCTTTCTAAGAAACCTTTTTAAAAACAGAGATTTAATGATATAAAACGTAACCGCCAGATCTCAAATATTGATATTCAACCGTAAAAACTAAAATAAATCTAGGATATAGTAGAGACTGGTCCCAAAATTTAATGAAAATTTATTCAAAAGTACAATCAGAATCATAAAGAAGTCGGTCTGGGATTACATAAAAAGTCACAGAGTCTGAATGAATCCACAAGAGAACTGTCTGATAAGATGCTTTTCACTGCCTTCAAAACTGTCTGCTGGCACTCCCACCAAATTTAAAGTTTCCATTTTAAATTAATTTAATAAATAAATAACTCTTCGCATCATTAAATTTGAAAGCATTCTCAGTTTGGTAAAACTTTTGCATAGTGCTGTGTGTCACTAAAATAAAACTCAATCTGCAAGAAGAGAAATCTGAGCTGCAGACCTCCGCGTCCTCCTCTGCAGCCTCCGCGTCGGGCTCCAGGCTCACTGGTTGGTCACATATAGTCACCTGACCCTCAGCGGGAGGCTCCGGTTGGTCAGCCTGACCCCACGGCATGTCGGTTTTGACTGAGGCGTCCCGTTGTGGGGTCTCCTCGATGGTCTCTGGAAGATCTAAACTCTCAGGGGTGAGAGGAGGCTGCAGGGGGGCTGAGGGCAGCGTGGTGGCTGCTGGGGCATCCTGACGGGGGCCAGGGTCAGTGACAGGGGGTTGGACAGGTGGAGGGGTGGGGTCTGCATCAGAGAGGGCAGCCTGGGACATGGTGATCTGGATGAGAAGACACCTTTAATTTAAAATGGTTTCAGATGAGGAGCTGCAGATTTCTTTAGCCTGCAGCCAAAAATAAGTAAAACAGAGTTTTCTTACGCTCACTTTCCAGTTCAGTTCATTCTAATATAGCAGCCCTGCGCTAAATCCTCTTTCTTATGTTGAAACAGAGAAAGAAACCCCTATTATTTTGGAAACCGGGGTTGTGTCGGCACAAGACCCGACATCCTCTAGAATAGCGCACTGAATCAAAAATTCTCTCGGCTATTTTAAACAAATCCCTAATACCAAGCTTTAAGATTTAGTGCAGGACTGTTACATTTGAATGCATTTGTTTTCACTAGTGTACCTAATGAACTGGCAAGGGAGTGTATGTATTCCATGTGTTAAGTTCTTGCACATCCGCACGGTTGTTTTTCATTACTCACAGATGGATTAAATATGAGCGGAGCTCCGCTGGGAATTCAGCCTAAACTCAGAACTAACAACAATCTTAGCTGTGTAAAAGAGAAGACATCAATCCATGTTGGGTGCAAGGTCTTGAATGCAAAGACACCTCCTACATGTACTACTCTCACGGTGCTGAGATTAACCACCCTGGTAGCACAAAGTTCAGACTACGCAAATCATTAAATCAATGTGAAATGAGTCTTTTCGGCGTGTTACCAAAGACGTTATCACGCCTGGTCTTTCTTTTGTTTTTGTTTTGTTTTTTTTTTNGGTAAAAAATGATGTATCCTAATAAGTTGATGCAAATTTTCTTTCTCCTGAATCACAACATCACTGCAGCTCACTGTATTTTTCAGTGAATAAGACATAGAGGTGACTGAAGCAATTAATGTTTGATGCGTTGAATAAAACTGATAGCCTATTTAGATTAGCTACTGTTTACTTGACCATTTTATTTTTTGCATGAAATGTAGAGGGACATTTTGACACGTTTGTGCAAACCGTCTCGTCTCTTTCATAAACCACAGCAGCGATAATACTCCATGATCAATGCCGCCACCTCGTGGCCAGTTGCTGCACATACAATCATATGTTGTGATTGTCATCCAGTATTTTCTTTACATTTTGTCAAGTTTGTTTAACACCGTTTTCCGGGCAGAAAAAAAATGACGTTTAGCAGAACATTATCTGTAATAAAGTATATGTAAAACACAGTAAACAACCAGCTTCACAATATAACTGTATGTTTTCATTTAAGAATAAAGATAATGGTATTTGGACAGCCTTACAAAAACAATTTATAAGGAGCCTTGAGTGAGCTGTAGCGATAAGTAATAAATAAAACCTGTAATTTAAGGTTTAAATAGTCCTGACACATAGATAATTTGCTATCTACATTCAATAGAGTCTTTATACTGGTGAAATTTTTAATTTCATGCTGCTGACAGTTATATAGGCGTATGCAAAAGACTGGTCTGCTTCTTTTAGGCTGGTTTAAAACGTTATTATAGCATGACAACAGCGTGGAGAAGAAAACAAAGAACACTCTTATACTGTGATTCAAAGCCAACATCACCATCTTTCTGAGTCTCCTCACGGAAAAAATACGTTTCCAGCAGTGAGGCAAATAAATGAATCGCTAGCTTGGTTGCATACCCGTGTCCCTCGGTTAAAACAGACAAAAGGAAACTTTTAAAGCTCAAAGACAGTTTTGTTTTTGTGAAAGTGACAGTGCAGCTCACCCGTTTGGTGCCAGCCAGCGGCTCCTCTTCCGCCCCGCCACGTCGGCAGGCCTGTCATTGACCGGGCTGAGCCGAAGAGTCACGAGCACCAAGATGGTTCACCGCCTCACGACGACGCTAGCCGCGAGCTAAGCTAAACGCCACAGCAGACACGACGGCACGCGGGACCGTCCCACGAAGTGTCGGCAGCACAGACCGGTCTTCACTGTAATAAATGTCACTTGTTCCAGAGTTTAGTTTAGAGTTTTAATTTGGGCCAGTCAACATGACACGACGCATCCATGCGTCAGATCTAGGCAAATTTGAACATGGACAGGGGTGAGACATCTCCCTTGTTTTTGGACACTCACGTTTGAGTAAGAAAAACATTTAAACTGCGTAGCAGTTTATCGCAACGAGAAAATCTGATTTTTAATCGTACGGAAGCCTGTAATACCCAAATAGAAACATATAAGATGTGTCAGGGATTAGGCATGTTTCTTATGAATAGTATTCAAAAGGCCGGTACTGTGGCTCGTTGGTCTAGGGGTATGATTCTCGCTTAGGGTGCGAGAGGTCCCGGGTTCAAATCCCGGACGAGCCCAATTTTTATTTGTTTATCTATTACTTAATCCTGAAGACAAACATGGAGGTCTGACTAAACATATGTTTGCACTATTTATATTTAATAAAACGCAAGAATAAAGCTGAATTTTTCATTGATCGTTGACTTCTTAAAGTGAAATGATAAAAATCATCCCATGTTGATGATGGTGACCGGCTTTGTCCATATGTAGCCCATATGTACTTCATGTGTTTTTAAAGATCATTGAGGCATCTACTTTTTATGACCAGGATATATTTACACGAAGAAATATTTACCTATAAATATATATATATATATAAAAAATATGTATGAAAACAGTTTTTAACCTCTTCTATTAACAAACAAAACACACAACAATCCATTCTGCAAATATTACCAATAAGTTTATTAAGTGGTATGAATATTCTGTTCAGAAATGCACAATTGCAGACAAACCTGTACAGTTATATGTTCACAGTTTAACGCGTTCCCTTTGAATTGCCAACGTTTAGATTAAAAAGAGATAGAGTTTATTATAGACACAACATTATAGAAATGTATAATAGTATCAAAATCATGCTTAATAAAACCTTTAATTGCCCTTTCAGTCTAGTAATCAATAATAATATATATATATGTACTGTATATATACATATATATATGTATATATATATATATATATATTACAACTTGCATTTGCAGAGATACAAAAACATATACAAGCAAAAACCGCAAAGTGAATCCAGGAGCAAATACAGATCAGTTGAGCCACTACATTCGGTGTGTGTCTGTCTGTGTGTGTGTGTGTGAATCAATGAAGGTTTACGCCTTCTTCCGGCATCACATTATTCTGCTGAATGTTTCAGATAAAACCAACCAAGTATATCTACGAATAGAAACAAACGATGTGATTTATAATGTCTGGCTTTGGGAATGTCATATACTGTAGTTATATATAATTTAACATATATATAAAGTGCACATTGGAGATGTACAAATACGCTATTAACAAAACTATTTTGTTCTCCAGAAGCTGAAAAGAAATGTGCTCTAAAATCATCATTTAATTTATTTTTTTTTTTT
>JASGAT010377453.1:0-17125 GCA_030220025.1 Chelon auratus | reverse complement strand
CTGTGCATGACACATTCGGTGCACGAAGGATTAAAAAAAAAAAAAAAAAAAATCGAATCTAAATCTAAATTCTAACCCAAACAGTGACAATCTAATTGCCGCTGCCAAAATATTAGATTTAGATTTACTGTTAGATAAGTAAATTAGATCAGTAGCTAAAAAAAAAACTGTCTCGGTAAATGATGCTTTATCTGTAAGTCAGGGCCATTAGCAGCCCTAGCTTGAGGTGCCTTGGGCTCTGTAATTAACTCCGCTCAAGCGCAGCTAAACATTTTTGACATTTTTTCTAGTCCAGAATTAACTGTCAAGGCAGAGGGAGAAAGTAACCATCTTGTCACATTGAGTTTATCTGAGGATTGTGGAGCATTGTCCTCCTCTGTTTTTCTCCCTCCCTCACTCTTTCCCTACGCGTCTCCCTCACTCTGACACTCTCTCTCTCTCTCTCACACACACACACACACACACACACACACACACACACACACACACACACACACACACTCCCAACCTGGATGTAATTTCAGTAATGTTTCATGATGAACGAGATGATGGAAAGTGTGACTGCACCTAATGTTTTGAATGTTTTGGTGGCGCCATCATCAGGTTACATTACAGAGCTAATTGTGAGGCGAAATGCATTCCTTTTGCTTGTACATTCGGGCGCAGAGGTCTGATGCTCGTCTGGATGAGGTTACACGACACAAAAATAAAACCTCTAAACGGAAAAAAAAATAAAAAATCTCACAGAGGAGTAAAACTACAAATCGTAGTTCTACGGAGGTTGTGTGGAGCCGCCGATTCACCTGACAAACAGAAAAATGAGAGGGCTGATGTGGAAAGGCCCAAAGTACCGTAAACATGTAGCATGCTGCATGACAACTCCCAACCCACCCAGGAACTGCCTGGTTTCCAGTAAAGAATTACTGTATTTCTATATTACTACACCACCGCCATTAGTGTTTGATGTACGATTTGTTAGGAACAAAGGACTTAGTGCAGTGCCACGGTAGTTTAGGTGGATTACACACAGATAAAGATAATTAGAATACAGACTGTAATAAGCTTATTAAAACATAATAATTAAGCAAATACACGTGGCGATAGGCTTCAGTGTGAAGACAAAAACAAATTACATAAACAGAATGTATATGTGTTTTAAGATGCGTAAAAATATGAATAAGTAAAATAGTTATTGTACATTTTACTTTTGGACTATACACAGATCAGGCATAACATTAGGACCACCTTCCTAATATTGTGTAGGTCTCCTTTGTGCCTCCAAAACAGTTGTGACTCATCAGAGAATGGACATGGGCCTTCTGAGGGTGTCCTGTGATGTCTGACAGCAAAGTGTTGTTCATGGGGACCTTTGGGTCCTATGGGTTGAGGGGAGGGGCCTCTGTGGATCATCCCACAGATACTTGATCAGTTTGGGTTCTAGTGAATGTGGAGGCCAGAGTTATTGTTCCTAAACCGTTTGTGTGTGTGTGCCCGTGTCAGGCTGCATCCTGCTGGGGATGGCTGCTGCCATCAAGGAGTGTCGTTGCTATGGGGTGGAGGGTGTCTGTTCTGGTCTGGGTGGGTGCTACATGTCCACACGAATGTCAGGTCCAAACGTTTCCCAGTGGAACATTGGATTGTCATTGTTATTTACTTCTCCTGCCAGTGGTCATAATGTTGTGGCTGACTGGTGTATAATCCTGTGTTATGAATTTTCTTCAAATGACCGCGAGACAAAAAACAAAAACAAAAAAAAAAAACCTCTACACTCCTGTATAACACAGAGCAGGACAGACTGTGTGCAGAGCATGCAGTACTCATTCTTGGCAGCAGTTCAGAAACAGGCAGTCGGTGAAATGAAAGTAGCTGCAAAGTAGACAGCAATTTCTGTTCAACACCACCGTTGCATAAGACCGTTTCCAGACTTTTCAAGAGCTTTTTAATGATGGTAGCTGTGATCTTAGACATCGCCCACGCAAATTACTCATTTGGCACATAATAGACCACTGCTGCTAAGTTTCATTTATTGAGAAGATTTTCAATCATTCTATCATCCTGTACAGTCACAATGACTGGTTGGGAGGTTATGAAAGCCACACGATAATGTCTGTCTAGTCCGAGAGAAATACCACCAAAGGAAAAGTCACAAGTCAATATGGTGCAAATTCCCCCTGATGAACACACATTAAACCAATCACTACGCGTTAGCATTTCAGTCGTCCACAGACCATTACCCGGTGCCGTAATTATACCACATATTCCATATATTACTTTGAATGAAAGAATGCCAATTACAGTGCTTTCACTCTGTCTTTCACTGGGCTGCCTGATGCCTCCATAAAAGTCTGTGATTAAATTACTCAGGGGAAAGCACTTACATTTTATATGACAACCCCTGACGCATCGCTCAGCTACGAATTCCCCAACCAGCAGCAAATCTTCTAAGAGGCTCTGACTGCGGACAGGTGGGTCCAGATGACTGAGAGAGACAGACAGACGAGTCCTTCCAGCTTTATGCTTTATGCGATCATTCTCCGTCCATTCCTATTGATATAGAGCTAACTTACCTGCCATATATTATGTCTCATCTGACAGGAACATTAGGAGGAGCATCACTTTATTTCTGACCTACCTCCACCAGCATTCAGGTTTTTTTTTCTTTCTTTCTTTCTACTTATAAGAAACACAATCACGTTGTAGGACTGCTATATCTGTACATGTAGGGGCTCTCCGGAGAAAATCATAACTAAACAGAGGTTATTCAAAACTTTTGAAGTAGTACAAGTGGTGATACCCACCGCTGCTTCTTTCAGTTGAATACAGTCAAAGGCTTAAAATACATATACAGTAACTACATACACCCACATGTTTCACTGAGGCTGTAAATTCCCTCATCTGAGACGAGTGACTGCTGCAGACGGTAGGTGTTGAGCACTGGACATACGCGCAGTGAGAGAACCCTGTTCAAGGCACACTAAACAACTTTACATAACACTTAATTGATAGTTTTTTCAAGAACCCGATCTTCCCTCAGATGTCAGCGTGGACATGCAGCGTGAATAGCAGGGCTCGAGATATTTCAGTCATTTTTTCACAGCAGAGAAAATCCTGAAGTTGTTCAAGTCGCGCTGGAATGTGAAATGTGAGTTCTGGGAAGGAACGGGCCAGGCAGACACAGAGGCCCTTCTGACAAGCGAGCAAACCTTAACTTGTCAATCACGTCACTTCTCTGTCAATAGCTATTTAATCCTCTGCTGAAAGCTGGTAGGTGCTGGATCTAGATGCCGACAGAAGGTTAAAGGTGAGGTGAATGACAACCCCCCTCCCTCCCCGCCCATGCAAGAGGTTTTTCCATCGCTGGTGCATAGTTGGCTGAAAGGTAAGGATTCTAATTGTCTCATTGTTTTTTCTGAAACCAGACGTCTGAGTTTTCAATATCAAAGCTGTAGCCGCGTTTGTGTCAGTGATACAGATGAAAGTGATACTGAGGGGAAATGCAAAATGCCTGTTATCAACTTTTGCAGATGGCATAAAATGTCTTTGCCTGAGAGCAGATCCTTCATGGCTTGCTAGCCATCTAAAACAAAACAAAACAAAAAATGCATTTTTAAGCGTATTCCATTATACTGTGCCCGTCTGAAAAAAGACAGAGACAGCTGAATTCAATTCACCATTATATGTGTGGGTATGAACAAATCATAATGAAATGAGCACAGCGGAGACAATGCACTTGTTTTGAACAAAAATACATTTGAGCTTATATAAGCCTCATCATCTCCATGACGACGGCTTTGCCGGCTACATGGAGTTGTATTATTTGTGTCTAACCACAGCAACGTCTTCCAATTGAATTAAGCTGCACCTGTGCACATTATGGATGGAAATAATAGACTGAAAGCGACTGTTACAGTGAGCCATTTGCTGACTAGATGTGAGCGTGAGAGCGAGTTTTTGTTGCTTGCTCACTGCAGAGAGATTTTCTCCCAGACAACTAAAATGATTCGTTAATGAACAACAGTGCGAGACTAATTATCCGATAAACGAAAGTGATGGCGAGATAGCAAATGGTTCATTTTCGCAGTCTCATTTTACAAGGTGTGATGAGTGAAATGAGTAAAAGTTCTTGTTTTAAAACACCTCTGAGCTGCTTATTTTGCACGATCCACTCGCCACATTTTGAATAATCTCATTGCGTGTATGTTAATAAATAAGAGGTGGTTGCTTCCCCGAAACACCACCACACAGCACAAACTAAGTAAAAACGCTCTCAAACCTGCTTGATGAAACGTTTTCCCGTTTGTGTACCGGTGGGACATAATCTAAACGCCGTTTTTGTGGAAACAGCACCAGAGTTGAAATGCATACAAAGAATGTCAGTCAAGAACCAACAGTAACACTCTCTCAGGCATCTCTCTCTACGCCAACTGCTCTGCTCTAATAATTGGACAATGTTATCCCAGCTCTGTCAATACATTTTTTAGAAGGATGACAGTCGCGTACCAAAAAATATTTATGGTTATTCCAGCAATTTGTAATATATATTTTATACTTATTATCATATTATAAATATATAAGATATATAATATTTGATCAACGGCCTGGTATAATAAAATACTGGAACCACAGAATTTATCAGGCCTGACTTAGCACTGTACTTTTTTTCCCAGTTACATTGTAGTAAAATACTGTAAACTTTCAAATGTTCAGAGCTAAGTACATTATATGTAAAGCAGTCTGATAATATACGTACATCGATCAGGTATAACTTTATGACCACCTTCCTAATATTGTGTAGGTCTCCCTTGTGCCTCCAAGACAGTTGTGACTCATTAGAGAATGGACATGGACCTTCTGAGGGGACTCTGTGGATCATCCCACAGATACTTGATCAGTTTGGGATCTAGTGAATTGGGAGGCCAGGTCAACACCTTGTGATGTTCTTCATGTTTTTTTGGTTTTTTTGAGTTGTTCCTAAACGTTTTGTGTGTGTGTGATGGCTGGGGGAGGTACATGTCTAAGTATCATCCACACGAATCCCAGGTCCAAAAGTTTCCCAGCAGAACTTTGTATTGGTCAATGTTATGTCACTTCTCATATCAGTGGTTTTAATGTTGTGGCTGACCGGTGTATATCGTCATGATGGCAAACATGCAGACATCCGAATTCTTTTGCTCACTATGTGTGTAGATGCATCACTACCTTGTCAGCTACCTTGTCACCCGCTTCGCTAAAGGTATTTTAGAAGTCACCCAACTTCTAATTTTTCAGGGGTCAAAATAAGCTGCTTGATTTTTTTGGAGTTCTGAAAGATCCTGAACTATCATTTCATGTGCAGGATAGAAGTTGAAGATTAAATTGAAATGAAAGCGAGCCGTTAATAAATTAAGTTAAAGCGTATATGTCTTGAAGGAAATGGCGCCAGTTTAAATAGTCTGTAGGTAATTTTTGATTAAATGTAGTGGATGCTGGTTTATCATAACTGTATGTCAAACTAATCTCCAGAGACATGCTTCATTTAGTATTTCAAAATACTAAATGAGAGAGAGAATGGAGAGACACAGTGATAAAAGTAAGTTAAACAGAGACTAGTGCTAATACAAATATAATCAACTAAAAAAAGCAAACAAAGCAAAATATAATACAGTAAGCTCAACTATAACTCAACTGTTTCTTAGAATGACATCTTAGCTGCACATCAGACAGTGACAGGTGATATATAGGTTTCTAATGGCAGAAAAAAATATAATCTGCAATTTACAAATTTAATTACAAACCAGCAACGATTAAAATCGTTCTTAAATTACTCTTATGGTCCAACACGGGTACTGTGGTTGCAGATAAAAGACACTTGGTGTGCTTGTCCATTTGATCTGACAAAAGGCCGAATATAATGTCAGTTAAACTGTTATGGAAATGTCCCTGTAGCGATCACTATAGCAACAGGATGTTGAACTGCACCTAACCAATGGTGGCAACGGAGACAACTCATGAATAAAGAAATTAAGAAATGCAACAGGAAGGGCCCCTTTGCAGTGCTGCAGGTGATTAAATCAGATTTAGCCATTACCTACAGCACACTGATTGTTCATCTAGTAAAGGAAAGTCATCTGCAAGCTCTCCAGTGCCGACATTAAATATGACTACACGAGTTAACATCTTAACTAGATTTCAAACATCGCTGCTTTCTTTGGTTTCGTTACTCACGGCTGAGACAAGAATTTCACATGCCGTCAGAGATATCTCACAATATAAGGTGAAGGCTGCTTTACTAAAATAGACTCACGGTAACTGATAATACTATTACACATATTGTACTTTTTAAAGCACGTGTGGTCTGTTGGAATTAAACTAGCGGCGAACACACAGTCATAATATGTCCCAGTCATATTTTATGATACAGGCTGCATTGTCGCTATCATTTTAAGAATACCATGTCCAGAATACTGTGACCATGCTGCAGATATTGTCGTATGTTATCACTTTTGTTATCTGACTGTTTATATGTTGTAATGCCTTTGCGGAGTAATTATTATTTTTTTTTAATCCAGACCACAATTCATGTATCAAAAATGCATCAAAAATATGAATCAGTTACACAATTACATTTTCAACTAATAATTTCTGCCCTAATACTATAGTATAAATCGATCAGCCACAATAATAAAACCACCGACAGTAGAAGTAAATAACATTGACCATCTTCTGACAATACAATGTTCTGCTGAGAAACTTTTGGACCTGACATTCGTGTGGATGTTACCAGACCAGGCACCCCCACCCCATAGCAATGACACTCCTTGATGGCAGCAGTCATCCCCAGCAGGACGCAGCCTGACACGGACACACACACACACACAAAAAAACGGTTTTACAACTAAAGAAAACATTAAAAACAGTACAAGGTGTTGACCTGGACCCCAAATTCACTCGATCCCAAACTGATCAAGCATCTGTGGGATGATCCACAGAGGCCCCTCCCATAGGACCCAAAGGCCAGATACCACAGGACACCCCCAGAAGGCCCATGTCCATTCTCTGATGAGTCACAACTGTCTTGGAGGCACTAGGGAGACCTACACAATATTCGGAAGGTGGTCAGAATGTTGTGGCTGATCGGGGTATAGGCCATATGTTAATCCAAATAGAAGCTGTGTGAATGTATACAGAGCAGCCTGTTTACATATTTTAGTTTGTAATGCTGTTACTCACTTACATTAGATTACATCTGTCTTCAATTACGTACGCGTGGTTATATATACAATATATAACATGACAGACACTGCAGTGGAAAACTAATGACAATAATGCGGACGTTTGTAATAACTGAGGTGTACTGGCAAATGTTGTGATGATAGAGGTAGGAGAAGCGTGACAAAATGCTTTGTCTTTTAACACAAGTAGACGATCTCAGAGGGGGGAGAACGGGAGGCATGGAGGTGTGTGGGGACTGAGGCAGTAATAGAACCAAGCAAGATAAAAGCAAAACCCTGTAATGCACCGTGACACAAGGCTCACATCAGAGCAGAGAAAAGAAATGGTAAAAATGTTCATCTGATAAAAAAGCCATGTTTTCTGTCAAATATTAATGACTCCATGAAAGGCTTTACTCATAACGGGCGCTATTCTGAATTTATAAGTGAGCACAGTTGCACAGGATAGTGATAAATAACTTCCTCCAGCTTTCACAGCCACACCCCTTTCTCTTTTAATAGATGGGTACACAACACAGGCAGTAGCATTGGGCTGTGTGTGTGTATCTCTCTCTCTCTCTCTCTCACACACACACACACATTCGGAGCAGGAACGTTATGTGCGCGTGTGCTCATGCATGTGCACGCTCTGTGTTTGTGCAGCTTCGACTTATTTTTCACTTTTCCCTCCAACTTCCTGTGAGTCACCAGCAGTGGGGGAAATACTTTACAGCTGTACCTTTATTTTTATGTGAAAACACTGCTTAATGCACACAGAGAACAAAAGCAGGATTCCAGCACAATGTTTTGCTTCACTTGTAAATTCCTGCGCACCTACTTAATTTGCTTTGCTATCCAATGGTAAAGTGCAGTTATAGAGCTGTTACATAACCTTGCTTATTTAAGTATGTCATGAGCTTAGAGTGGCTTATGTAACTTTACAAGATGGTATAAATCTGTAGATCCTCTCCACTTTTCACTTATCTAAAATCCAAGATCCATCGTTTGAGCTGATGGAAATTGCTCCGTGAGAAAGTATCCTTGATTATGCTGCATGAGATTAGCCTCTCTAAAGCTATGGTGTCGCCACAATTAATGTAATGTGCTGCAGTTGCAAATGTTGCCTGTCACAAGTGAGGTGAAGATATTCCTCTTTTATTTTCAGATGTTTATAATTAATGTTTCTGTGTCACCACAAAGGGAATAGAAAGTCCTTTGATGACTGTAGTGCTTGACGGCTGCTTGTTCGTTTGTCAGTCACAGAACTGCAGGGAGAGACTAAAGCCCAATAATTAGGAAAAACACCATCCTCCCTCAGAGTTAACTATGATACAGTTAGACATACCTGTCAGTGTGAGTGCTTGAGTTGTTGGAACGTTGCCTTGGCATTATATAACCAAAAGGCATTTGCTCAGATTCACAGACCTAAGAGCACAGTGAGAGGGTAATTTACCTTTAACATAGAGCACTGATTGTAAAATATGGATGAGATTGTTTTGTTACGAATACATCTATCGTCAGAGCCTGACTATGAGACTAAGCACTTACATTTTCTGATCTAATATTCATGTGGGCGTTTCTGATTAGTTGGATAAAGTGAAATGTTGTGAGATTAGTTTGTTCTCTTGAACAGTTGATTAATAGAAAAGGAAAACATGTAAAATGATGAGAACTTGGATGTGTGGTTAAAGGTCCAGTGTGTAGAGGTGAGTGGCATCTAGTGGCCAGGTGGCACATTGCAACCAGATAAATCAGAGCAGGCCTCGATTTATTTTCTGGCTCTCCAGTGATGGAGTGACATGTCAGCCAGTCAGGTCTTCTGTTCTGCATCCACTCTTTCGCGCAAATTTCGGAGGAGCTATGAAAGCTAGCAACCCGTCAGTGTAGCTAGCTATATAGCTAACATGTTCTTGATGTATTTGCAAGGACAATTTCAGTGCGAATCAAGACCTAAAACAGACCCACAGCGGCCAGTGGTTCCTCCCATGATACCGGTTGACCCACATATCTATGAAGAACAAGCCACAAGCAGCTATAGCTTGAACCCTTGTAGGAGTGTGGTTTCATGAATCTTGATCAAACACAAACATTTCAGCAAATTCAAAAACAAGCTATATACTGTCTATTTGTATGTGGACTACTTGTGAAAGAACAGCACCAGTTACATAATATTGCTAAATACTTTGACCAGCCGTATGAATCATTATTATCCTAGAACTCAGACCGACATCCTTGCTTTTTTCTGTGGTGGAGTGCTCTGGAGCCACTCCATTGGGAACCAATTATGGTCTAACAAAGATCTGTCAGGCCAATCAAATTGTTGGAGACTGGCTTTATATGGTGGCGGACAGAAGCGACATACACGTCATCTGAGCGGCGTTGGGTTGAACTTATTTCCAACCAAATGGCTGCCATCAGAGAAATGAGCTGTTTAGGGTCCGCTATCGCATCTGATGTCAAAGATATTGACGGCAAAATAACTTTAAATGACGAACAAACAACAGTGATTAAGGCATTTGTTGAGAATACCATAACTGGTTAATGTCACATACTTCATTGCTCTGATTGGTTGCAGGACTGTCGGTTGAAACATACCCCACAATAAAATCAGAGTGGAGTGTTACCAGACGCATTCTGATAAAAGTACCTACGACAGGCCAGAACGTTGTATTTACTATTAGGGTTTTCATCATCCTGTGGAGTAGCTTAAACATTTAACAGACTCTCTCCACTACACCACTGTTGCCATTACAGTATGAACTTAAAGTTTGCTAGCGGAGCTTAATTTTGTCAAATGTTTGAAATGAGATTACTCTGGAATGTGTATTTTTATGTATAAACCGGTGTATTTCAAAGCCCATATACAGGTTGGTTTCTAAACTTAAATAAACGTCAGTAAAAACATAGATTTTGATTGCATTTACCAGTTTGCAGGGTGGTTCCTGTGTGGTCAGCATGAGTGTGTGAAGTGTGAACATGTACCGAACAGGAAGATGCCGTAAATGGAAGTAACACTTGTTGCATTAATGGCAATTCTAACGCTTCCACCCTACACTGTAAATAAATCATTTTGCAGCACTTAGTTGGACGTTTCTTTACACCGTGCGTCTCATTTTTTTTTCTTTTTTCTCCTCACGTTTCAGCCTCCCACCCCTGTCTCTCTCTAGCTATCAGATCAGGCTACAGTCTGGGACGTTTTAAAATCTTTTTGTATCAGCCTTGCTTGGCTCGCTGAATGACCCGCAGGTCGAATAGCCACCAGGAAAACTCCAGGCTCTCCAGATGGCCAATCGGTTTATGAAAGCGAGTTACCAAGCCCCTCTGAACATCAGCGCATGCTAAATTTCAAATTACATTTCACTGCTTTAACATTCAGTAACGCTGGGAAATCAAAACCTTGCTGCATGATCCAGTGAGTGGTAGCGATGGTTTTCAGTAATGATGAATCACCGCCGGTCTTCCTCTTTCATGTACCCGATTAACATTTTATCCAAAATGACTGTTTAAACCTCATAGAAGTCCAGCACATTCAGGGTGAGAGATACTGTAAAGCAGGAACTTACTGAGTGCTTCCAGCAGACTAGCAGTTATTGTGATGGAAACTATAAAACAATCAACACAGTGGTATACGAGTTCCTAGGCAGGCTCTAGCCCAGATACACTATAGTGGGCCATGTTTTAAAGTCTTTTCTTCAAATTTCAAAACAGTAATTTTAACTCCTGACTTCCAGTTATTTAACTCAAGAGTTCAAATGATTCTTCTTGCGTAACTATGGTATATTTAAAAGGGATTTTGGTTCAGATGGTTATCACAACCGTTACATGAGCAGGACCGACAGAAACTTTCTCGCAGGATGTAAATAATAAAAGCCAGGCATAAACACCACGGTTCTTAAAAGCAGCTTGGACGCGGTGATCTGTATCTTATTATCTGGTGCCGTATTTTACAGTTGTTTATAATATGACTTCTACTGTAAACGCGGATCTTGCGAAACTTGCCTGAGTCTACTACTTAACGCTTTGTCAGCCTTTTCCAGGAAACAATAAGGACACGCTTAGAAACACTGGGTTTTAAATGCATCACCTGCATGCAGCATAGGTTTTGAGCCCCCATGATGTTAACATCTTATTAGGGCATAAGCTGCAAGCTTAACCTGAGGTTCAGAGAGCAGGACACAACTCAAGAGCTTTTGGGGAGTGGTGTGAACTGGTGGGTAGAGAAGCAGCCTTGGGATCGGGAGGTCACTGCTTTGAGTCGCACTACGTCGTTCTTAAATGTGTGTACATAAATAGATGGCAGTTTTCTTTTGAAGCTGTAGCTGTAGGACAGGGGTGTCAAACATATGGCCTGGGGGACAAAACCGGTCTGCCGAAGTGTCCAATCTGGCTACTCAATTAAAGACTAGTCAATTAAATGTAAACAATTTCATAATGTACGTCTTTGCACTAAAACAAAGGGAATATTTTGAAATTGCAATTTTTTTATAGGTAGTTTTGCTACGATGTTACTGGTTCGACCCCTTCGGATCAAGCTGAGCTGTATGTGGCCCCTGAACTAACATCAGTTTGATGCCACTGCTGTTGGATGTTTAGTGCAACAAGATGGTTAATATCACCATCTATGGTTCCTGAGGTTGTTTCTTAACAATGTCATTAGTTTACAAAGAGGACTGTCAGCAGAATATGCTATTTTTTCAGCATCGTCGTTAACTGACAAGGCTATGTCGTTTTTTTTTTTTTTCAGGGAGATATTTTCATAGAGTTCATTCATCATTCATTCATTCATCTTCTGTAACCGCTTGTCCTGTGAAGGGTCACCCATCATAAAGTGATGGGTGAAAACCGTCTGACATGTCTGACTATGTGTTTCAAGCCCAGTGGACTTCGTACGTCTGTCCAAACATGGCATTTTGCAAAACGATTTCTCTCTCCTCCAACATGTAAACGTTTTAATAACCTTAATGGATTTAGATTAGATTCGTGGGTTTGAGCGCAATGTTTTTCATATAATACCCGACCCAAACAAAATTAATCACTGCACCGTTTTTAAGATGAAACCTAATTTAAAAGCAATCTAATCAAAAAACAAAAAACACAACAACAACAAAAACAATGCTAAACTCAACTGAAGCCGGTTGGCAGTCTTTTCCCCCAGAGACAGAAACACATCTCTTCCCTCTGTATGTTACGTTGGAAAATTCTATGTCATTATAATCACATAATTTCATTTAAATATATAGTATTACCACTTATTATGAATACTATATTAATAAAGCTACAGATGTGTTAGTCTTGTCAAACTTATCGTACTGTAATTTATTCAGAGTGAAAGGCAGATGTGTGAATGAAGGGCAATAATTTTGCTTTGTTTGGTTGTTGCATGCTTTCAGCGATGGGCGAGTGACTGGCAGCTAAATAGTTGACTCCGGGGCATTTGAATTATCAAACAGAGCCTTAATTACAGCGAACAGAAATCGTCTGTAAGCCTGTTATTGAGGAGTTTCTCTTTTTCTTTTGAGCAAATAACCAAGCATTATATTAAATTACAATATTTTTGACTCTGGAAGTGGAGCAGATGTTAACCCCCAGCTTTCAGAGCTCTGGGATTATTAAGGTTCACAGACATTGGCAATAAAGCGCAATATGGAGCGGCACGTTCCTGCGTCTTTGCTCCCCTCTTGCCTCAGCATCCCTCACATTCAAATGACCTCTGACGGCAGCGTGGGATTTTCCTGATAGATATTACAGTATTTTGTCTGCTATGTGCTAGACTCCTCCGCCACCTTCCCCCCACCACGCAAGCTGACCTTTCATATTTAATATACCATGTTGGGTAAAGGTCACCACTGTTTTGGCTTCTCTCCACTGGTTTTGTTTTGTGATTGGAAATGCCCACCGAGTCTTGGATATATAACTATTTTCATGTTGCTGTCAAGAACATGCAAAGGGCAAGTAATCATGGCGCATTTTCAGCCAGTGATTTTTGAGATTTCCGACCACGCCAGGCTGCTAGACTTACACCTGAGCATGCGGAGCTATAATATTATGAGTTTATCCTCTCATTAATTTCCATTACTTCTGTACAGCCATGATCAGCTTCGTATCCTCGTGACCTCAAGTCTTGAGCAGGGGAAGCTTGAAATTAGTGTAAGACTTTATGTATCACGTGTCATGAATAGAAAACTAAAATGCCCTTTTATCACCTGTTCAGAGCGTTAAATTGTCAAGATACGAATGCACATTCTCCCTCTTACGACCACAGATTTAATGTCACTCACATGTTTCTTCAGTCCGACTTTACTTGGCAATGCTAAGGCAATGGATTTTCTTACATTAGATTTTGCAATCACATAAAGTGCCTGCTCCCGGCTCCACATGACAGGTGCAGAAACCTAAACAGCCTCTTTGAAAGCCGAATACCTCGCTGCTAAAACCATGTACATCATTGCATTACAAGGGAGATCTTACAGCAGTGGCTGAGACACGGCTCCATCCCTCAGTGTTCGGAGCATTGTTGAAACAATTTCGACCTTCACCGTCCATATTTTACTCATCTACTGGAATTTTAGACTTTGTTTCATCACTCTGTCTTTCATTCTGTCGTCGACTCTCTTTTTTTGTGGCGGCCCCGGTTTGAGACTTGGGAACGTGAAAGGCTCCGGTTAAGCTTCAAATGCCCCCCCCCTCCCTCCCTCCTCAATGAGATGGAAACATTAATCAATTAGGTCGGCCCTTAAAGGATCTGAAGGAGATGAAGCTCCCCTCTCTCTGAAAATGAAATGCCACAGACTTTTAAATCCAGTCAAAGGGCATTTTTCCCAATCTTGCTCTCTTCTTTTTTTCCCCCCACTCCCTTTCATTCCCCACTCCCCGTTTCATTCATCTTCCCTCCCATCCCCCCCCTCATTTCTCATGTGCAACATAAGTAGAAGGTCGGGGAATGAGAGGATGATGAAGAGGAGGGTTTATTCAGGAGTGGAATGGGAGGATGAGGGGATGATGGAGCTGTGAAAACATTAGGAAAAATGACATTTTTGTGAAATTGTTTAAAAAACAGCTAAAAGAACGCAAAACAGGAAGCACACAGGAAGCATGTAATAATGTGATTTATTTGGATTAATTTGTGTTGATGCAAAGTGAAGGAATTTATATTAATGGCAATGTTGCCAATGGTGCAACAAATGATATATAGTCTGATTAAATTCCATGCATCTCTATATGAATAGTAGATATTGCATGTGGTTAGTTTGCATCTGGTGGAAATGCAACAGCAGCTAATTACTAGTATGGAAAAGGGTCACGCAGAGGGTGGAGCAGGCTCCATGAATGGCAGTTGTTTCAATGGACGATTGTCCGAAGGAACAAGAGACAACATAGTCTCATTATTGAACGTCAGTGGCTAGAAAAGGTTAGCAAAGGTTCACCACTGAACAGGCCTTTGTGGCGCGCCTGCCACGGCCTCACACAGAATTTATTCACACGAGCTTTGATACAAAACTCAACTGTGCTTTGGTAAAGGGAAGTGCAAGTTCTGCAAATTATTCTCTGACACGTAATTGGTGTCATTCTGGAACTGACGTATGTTATTTGCACATTTTAATTCAGTTGATCCTTTGCGGTGAAATGTTTGTGAATCTTATTTTGTTGTTTTAGTTTGTTTTTTTTTATCTACGTACATCTTTACGGAAATATGATCTCGCAGTGGAGCAAATGAAATGTATTTGTGGTCAGAAGCACCCAGCATTTAAATACCCCCAGACAAGAATGGTGTCCTTTGTAACATTGTAGTCAGCGTGTCGGTTTTAGGCATTATGAAACTACATGCTGCACCTAGGCCGTCTAGATGTCTGGTGCCTTTTCACCCAGAATCCTATCCCACCAAGCCCCACCATGTCATATTTTCCATTGTTTGTCAAGTGTTTCTTATTGTCACGTCTAAATGCATTTTTTATTTATTTATTTTTTTTGCCTTTCATTTCTGATCACGGTACGACAGCTTTGAATAAATAAAGAGAAATCATATTACGTACATGGTTGAGGAGGAACCACTACACTTACTGACCTAAATGTTTTTTTATTTAGGTCGCTGGAGTTGAGTGGAAATGTGAAAGTGGAAAATCAAGCACCTCTGTACCAGCCTGATGAAGCTCAAATTGACATAAAATGAAATTCATTGCATGAGACGCAAAGTCAAAGGCAAAGTCATTTATAAAGGCATTTACAAAGCATTTGCACAAGCTGCTCTGTAGCAAAGTGATTCGTGGAACATAAATGACACAAATCAAAGCAAAGGTGAGTCTTTTTAGTGTGATCATTTTCCACTGGGTTCTTTTTTTCATAAATATGCTGCTTGTGTGTAAAAAAACTGTTTGTTTTCTGTGTAAATTCTGCCCATTAATGAGTCATCTCTCTGCTTAATGGACCTATTGAACTATTTCCTGTTTACCATCACTTTGCTGTTTGCTGTACTCAGGACAACCTTATATGGAATTGCTACCAGTGGACCAAGGCAGTGTTGTTATAACATTAACATGAGTGCCAAATTAAATCAAAGAGAAACTCAGCAACATTTAGGACCCCAAATTTGGGTTAAAAGCAAAAAATAACTGACTAGAACATAAATCAACCTTGTTCTGCTTGGATGTTAGTAACTAAAGTACTTGACCTACAAAAGTTCTGGTTCTGAAAGCTTTGACCTGCTTCACAAAAGAATAAGCATTAATATTTTATACATAAAGACCAATAATAAGAGTCTAGGGATGTGATGAAACGGCACCTTGACAACTTCACCTCCCATAACTAGTGGGGAGCTGAAGCTTTTATTAGAGTGACATTAAATAACACTTGCATAACATATTTGTTACAGATGAGAGAGTAGGCTAATGTGTATTCTCTCATGTGGAGGAGGAGGCCGCTTAAGCAATACTGAAGCTAGTGTACAGTAGGACATCTCAGATACAATCTCTCAGGCTGTTGATGGAAACATATGCTTTTTTTAGGTTGGTTTTGTACAGATTTTATGTGAGGACTGAACAAACAGGTTTGGTTCCTTAAGTAAAACAATTCAAAATCCTACTGACGTTTGTAACAAGGGCAAGATTGTCCTGCCCTAAGAAACCACCGCATACAGCCAGTTGGTTGTTGTGCATGCAGCTTATTTTGATAATTTCAGATCAAATAGTTCCAAGGACTCTCTAAGTGTAACTTCACACTAGAGGGCTTTCCCGAAAACTGTATATCTTCAAGGACTTCCTATTGGCTGTTTGCATTTGCACTGCCAACAGAAACACGTGACGTAAAAACAGGCCTGTGGTTGTTATAGCAACGTCACTTTGTGTGTGTTGCATATTGGGTCGATAAAACCTGGACTTTCCCGACAGTTAAATACACTTTGTCATCATATGTTTAAGAGCAGAAGTTTGAAAGCTATTTTTTTTTTTTTTTTTTTTTTTTAAATACCCGGTAATCTACAATTGTACTCAGTTCCTAGAGCAAACACACACACACAAAAGCGTGAATATTTAAAAGGGTGTTATAGGAACCTGTTATAGGAACTATTAAAAAGTTCCTGTATCCCGAAACACTGTATAAGCTAAACTATTTCAGCAGTCATGCCACTGACGCAGCCCCCTAGTGCACCTTGTAATCATAAAGGGGGCAATAGAGGGTCACACCATAGACTGTATATAAATATGGACGACACCCCACTCCCTTGCATTGGCCAAACTTATGCTATTTTCCTGAGGATATGGGTGGCGCCATTTGGCCGCACAGCAGTTTGCATGGCATCTTGTAGTCATTGTGATGTCACATCCTGTTCCTATCGCGTCAAATGACTAACTAAAACGAAACTTATCAGAAAAATCGACACTTCAGTATGCATCGGCAATATATGAACAACCTAAAATGACAGAAACCATACTTGAAAAAAAAAA
>JASGAT010377452.1:3141-15257 GCA_030220025.1 Chelon auratus | reverse complement strand
CACACACACACACACACACACACACACACACACACACACACACACACAAAATACAGTTTAGGAACAACTAAAAAAAAAAAACAAAACATGAAAAACAGCACAAGGTGTTGACCTGGCCCCCAAATTCTCTAGATCCCAAACTGATCAAGTATCTGTGGGATGCACTGGAGCAAGCCTGATCCACAGAGGCCCCTCCCCTCAACCCGTAGGACTCAAAGGCCCCCACTAACAACATCTTGTTGCCGGACACCACAGGACACCCTCAGAAGACCCATGTCCATTCTCTGATGAGTCACAACTGTTTTGGAGGCTCAAGGGAGACCTACACAATATTAGGAAGGTGGTCATAATGTTATGCCTGATCAGTATCTATCTATCTATCTATCTATCTATATATATATATATTCACACATACCTATATAGTGTTTTTTATGGTCACACTATATATGCTTAATCAAACAGCTGACATTCCACAAACATTTGACTAGTGTCATCCCTTATCAGAAAAGCTGCAATTGTCAGATGTTACATGATGATGACTTGGCCGGCAGTCGGAAGTAGGAAGTCAGTACAAACATCAGGTGTTTACCCCACTTATGTAACCACAGAGCTTTAAAAAAAGAAGCACGTGGCTGTCCGGCAACTGGGCAGCGAAGAAATTTTTTAAAAAGTTTATGTGTAAAAATAATAACTGTGTCAGTAACTCTATGCTGAAGCAGCGCTGTTTAAAAAAAAAAACCCTCTTGTACAGTAAACCTTGACGTAAGGAAGCTGAATTTCCTGTGAATAGCCGAACACTTTACTGTTCTAATCACTGGTTTGAGTCACAGTTCACAATAAAGGGAACACTAAGTTCAGTTGTGGTCAACCCCAGAGATGATGGGTCACATGACTTGTCACTGGTGGAAATGACGTGATAGAGGAGGCAGATTCAGAACCATTGGTCTCAACAAATATAGCTATTGTTTTTATAGATTAATATTAAACCCTTATTATCTAGACTGCTAGATTCATTTTCCTACTCTTCGTATTAGTTAATAAGTCACAATCTTTTGCCGTTCTACCGTCACCAAATACCATAAAACGTACTATAATCTCTTTATAACCTGACAGTCTGACAGCCTGATCTCTCACCCTGTAAAGTAGAAATCAAACTGTTAATATCTAACTTTCAGAACTGACAGTGCAAGCTAAAGAAGAGCAAAACATCTGAGCTGTCAGTTTCAGCTTTGCCTTTGTACTATAAACCTGTACAACCCCTACACCCACATACATACCCATGCATTAAAAACAGGCCAGGCACATATGCTTCCCTGCCATCTCTTCCTCTGTAGCACACACAAACCTAACAAACCTGATCTATGCGCTGGAGTTATTTTATTTTATTTTCTGCTTTTTTTTTACAGTAAGGCAAACTGTAACCAGTGCATCTATGTAAAGTTGCACAGATTTGCAATGATGGCCGGATTTAGCTGCTCTTTTTATCGTACAGACCAAAATATCCAAATCTTTATCTCTTATCGGTGAGCACAAAATTACAGTTACTATTAGTCAATGGACTAAAAACAAAAAGATTAGAAAGAATCACATACATTCATGTGTTCATGTGACTTGTGTGTCATGAGTTGTTAACTTAAAAACATCTTATAAACCTGCAAAAAAGCTCCTATTTTGAACCATTTTTTTACTTGTACTCTACGGCATCTATCTCAAAGTTTGATCTTACAGAAGACTTCCCATAACTTAAGCTTCACATCCGTGCGGCTCCATTAAGCACCTTGCCACCTCTCATACGTAACTTGTGAGGCTTTGGACGCGCTGACTGGGAAAGCAGGGTTGCCAGATATACGATAATTATCATATCTGTACGAAAGTTTCGGGACCCATACGATATATAAAAAGTCAAATATACGATTGTTTGCCATTCGAATGACAATGAATGAAGCAGTTGTTTCATTCCAATGGCCGAGTCTCTGCGTTTACTACAGCCTAGCTTTGTTTTTAAGTGTGCTGTTCTGGCGTGTGATTTTTCAAGTTGTTTCAGTACATATATAGTTTGGGTTTAAACACATTCATGCTAAAGCGACAGTACGATATTTCTTCATTTCCCTTCTGGCAACATTGCTGGGAAATAGCTGACTTAACATCATTCCATCTTCTTCTTCTGTAACTGCTTGTTCCTGTTAAGGGTTTAACATCTTTCCATACAGTATGAACTCGTAAACACATGCTCTGAGTGGATAGTACACAATACAAGTAAAAGTCAATGTAATATAGAGCATAACGCTAAATATCAGTCACAGGTGCCATTTTTGGGCTTTTGATTCTTTATTTGATACTTGATAAAAATGTATTGAATGCCGGACTCGACTATTTTCACATCGGGGTATCACTTTTTTCATGTCTTGCCCTCTACTTAAAAAGCTGTAAATTATTAAAAAAAATGAGCAAACTGCTGGAGTTTATCAGCAGTTCTACGTTTCTATCAACTTCAGTTTACTTGCAAGCAAATAGTTCTTATTAGACAAACTCCTTGCAACTCTCTGACAGGAAAGAACCCAGGCTCGTGTGCATGCACTATAGTGACTGCACGCCACGGTGCAGGTGGCTTCACACGAACGGGAGCATACCGGGTTTAAAAGAGGTCAAGGACATTTGAAAATATTCAGCTTAGTTCTCGGTTTTCCTTCACTTCACGGCGTCTTTATGGTCTGAAGCATTGTCATAACACTGAAAGCCTTGTGACACCCAATAAATCGTGGCAGTCTGACAGCGTAACTGTGGCAAGCTACCATAGGAAAAAAATAAAAAAATAAAATGAGCAATGTGCTGCTTCTAAATACACATGCAAAACAATCAAACCCACAATCTTGTCATAATTTTTAGAAGCACTAATGCAACGGATGGCTGACTCTCATTTGAATGTTATTAAGCTCTTTTCCATCCTTGCTTTTTTGTTGTTGTCTCTTTTTTAATTAGTATTTATGGAGGTGGATATGTGCAAAACAAAAAAGTCAACCCATACAGTTAAGCTAAAAAAACAGGATGTCTGTGGGGAAACAGAAGAAGGAAGTCTTGACAGTGGAAACAACATATGAATCATAAATCAAACCATATCAAAAGCAGAGAGGAGTTTATCGGAATATACTGTCTGTACGTGAGCGCGTGTTCACGCCATCTCCAGATTCTCGTGCGTTCACGTGGCTGGCTAAGGTTGCACCTATAGAATGACTGACAAGGTAACATTTCAAGTAAAACCTGATCATTCATGCAGATCTCTTTAAGAACTTCCAGGACGTGGGCGTAAGCGACGTCTGCAAGCAAAGCGACACCTCCATCGGCTACTTGCATATTTTCCAGTGTGGCATCATTTAGTTTGCGAGGTTTCATGCAAAACAGGTGGGTGATGGCACATGCACGGGTTGTTGTTTTTAATCTGTATGTCACTTCTGGTTGAGCTCTTTTAGAGGAATCCCCATCTCTTTGTGGCTGGCACCATAATGATGGAGAAAACCCAAGATCCCAACAGTGTTTTTTTTTTTATTTTCTTCTTCATGTGACTGAATAATTCCAAAGCAACAAACTGCTGGACAACATTATATAAGAGAATGACAAGTGATTTATAAGAATTTTTGCTGATGTGAAAATGAGTCATATGTTTCTCAAAAGAGTGGCATCATGTGAGCTTCTCTCTATACAGCGTAACTCCACCTTTTCGTACTGTAATGATTGACACTTGCTCTTCGTGCCTCTGTGTTTATTAGCTACTGACAGCCACCTGACTGGAATGCTGCCGTCATAACTACACTCGGCTATATAAGGACCTCTCTGACTCTACATCAGCTACAGGTACTCCTCCAGCCTCTTGTCACACACTGAGAAAGAAGACCCAGGTAAGTAGCTGCAGCACAGACAGCAAGACACGCAACGTTTCTGTTGCACATTTACTCTTTTTTACTAGAAAAGGAAAAAATACACTAGAAAGAGTCGGAGGAAGAGATAAGACCACGGCGGTGGTGTGCGAGTAATTTCCACCATCGTGACAAAAAGCATTATAGTAGCAAGGCTGAACTGAAACTGCTCTGGCTTAACCTGTGCGGCTTCCTGTCCTGAAAGTCACAAAGAATCTCTGCTTCTTCCGTTAGTGTTCAGTCAAGATGAAGCTGTTGCTGGTTGTTGCTGCTGTTCTGGCTGTGTCCAGCTGTGCCAGCATCTCTCTGGAGGACCTGGAGTTTCGTGCCTGGAAACTGAAGTTTGGTGAGACAGTAGAGACGGTTATTGCGCAAATGCAGTTCATCTGGTGTCTGTAAAAACTGTCTGTGCAAGGTCAAAATATGTAGATAAGTCTTTTCTCATTCATTTTTATGTATGTAGATATTTGTGGCTTACATTGTATCTGTAATGGGAGAAAGAAACTCTTAACTAATTTCTTAGATCAGCTATTTTCCTCAGTTTTCGTTCTGATCATTTCCTTCTCTGGTTGGCAGGAAGGTCCTACGACTCTCCATCGGAGGAGGCTCACCGTAGGCAAATCTGGATCAACAACCGCAAGCTGGTGCTGGTGCACAACATGTTGGCAGATGAGGGCATCAAATCCTACCGCCTCGGCATGACCTACTTTGCTGACATGGTATGTGCTGAAAAGCACATTGGGATGTTTCTGTCATTATTTAGATTTTAACCTTCACTAACCGTCACTTGCTAGCAGTTGAGGCGTAAGGACGCAGTGGATGACGTTTGAGATGAAGATCCTATTAAGTGACTATTTCGTCCCTCTTCACCAGGAAAACGAGGAGTACAAACAGCTGGTTTCCCAGGGCTGCCTGAGATCTTTCAATGCTTCTCTGCCTCGTCGTGGCTCTACCTTCTTCCGGCTGGCTGAAGTCACCGATCTGCCCAACTCTGTTGACTGGAGGGACAAGGGATACGTCACTGATGTCAAGGATCAGAAGCAGTGCGGCTCATGCTGGGCCTTCAGCACTGTATGTAAAGCCTGTTGTTCTCCCCTTGGAAACTTTGCACAGCTGTTCTTCGGTTTATAATTCCCGTCTCCTTCTCTAGACTGGCTCGTTGGAAGGTCAGAACTTCAAGAAGACCGGGAAGCTGGTGTCTCTGAGTGAGCAGCAGTTGGTCGACTGCTCTGGCAAGTACGGCAACATGGGCTGTGATGGAGGCCTGATGGACAACGCCTTCCGGTACATCCAAGCCAACGGAGGGATAGACACAGAGGAGTCCTACCCTTATGAGGCTGAGGTAAAGAGACGGTTTAAAATATACAAGAATACCTAACTACACAATTCCTAATATTTAAATGGAAAGTATTTAATGTTAGTCAGCCATCTGTGATTATTGTGCAAAAAAGAAATAAATCTGTAGATGCAAATCAATTCAGGGTGATTAATTGTGACCCTGAATGGAAAAGGTGTACGATACTGCCATCTTGTGGATAAACAAGATCACTTACAGACTCAGGCCTATGAAGATAGATAGATAGATAGATAGATAGATAGATAGACTTTAAACTTTTTGAAAATATTCTGCTATTTGACAAACACTTATTCACCACTCTCCGTTAGGATGGACAGTGCCGTTACAACTCTGCTACCGTTGGCGCCACATGCACAGGGTTTGTTGACGTGTCACAAGGTGACGAAGATGCTCTGAAGGAGGCTGTGGCCACCATCGGACCCATATCCGTTGGCATTGACGCATCTCATTCGTCCTTCCAGCTGTACGAATCAGGTGGGCACTTCTGAACACTGTGCTGCAACTGCAGATCCATTTTTTATTAGATATAAAAAGAAACTCTATCAGAACGTTGGCCTAATCCACACGTATGCCATCATCCAGGTGTGTATGATGAGCCCGAATGCAGCAGCCTCGAGCTGGACCACGGTGTACTGGCTGTGGGTTATGGTAGCGACAATGGACAAGACTACTGGCTGGTGAAGAACAGGTAACTTCTTTTGCTCATATTTTAATTAATGTGCTGCTACAGTCTTCTAGTTACAGCTCAGTGTTACAGTAAATACTGACTACTATTCTATTCACACACACAGCAGCCTACAGATATCTGATTCATGACTGCTAACATGAAGCGAAACCCGTTCAGGATGCCTTCATCTTCTTAAATTACACATTATTGTGAAGTGTGAAGTGAAACTATGAGAGTGACTATGATTCTGTTTAAGCAGCTAAATGTTATTTGTATGTTTCCACAGCTGGGGACTTGCATGGGGAGATAAGGGATACATCAGGATGACCAGGAACAAATCCAACCAATGTGGTATCGCTACTGCAGCCAGTTACCCCCTGGTCTGAACAGGTGAGAGGGAACGCATCTAATTTTTGCTTTTATTCCATGACCAAATGCTATTTTAAGTCAAACATCTGAGTTTACATGAACGCTAACTTGTCCATTAACTGCCTGTCTTTTTTGTTTGTTTGTTTTTGCAGATCCAAGACTTTCCTCGCTGAGAATGAGCACAGTAACACTTAATTAGCTTAATATTTTTTTTTTTTAATTACATAAATAACAACTATGTTATGTACAAATTCTGTTTTTCTTGGAGGTTGCTTGGGTCTTTGCCAGGCAGACTTTAAATAGAAAAACCTTTGTATGAAAATTGTAAATAAATGTAAAGAAATAAAGAAACTATGGATTTAAGACCGTGATGGTGTTTTTTTATTGACACATTGCCAAGTTTTTCTACAGAAATAAAAAAGCCACTTTTTTAAACTGAGGTCTCAACAGCTATAGGATGATTTGAAATAAAATGCATGATGTGGGGTACTGCAGCATCAGCTAGTAAGACTCAAAGGTCAGCTGTGACAGGATTTATTTATGTGTTTTAGTGAGATAGATTGCTGTAACACCTGACATCAGGTCCACATTTAAATGCATCCATTCATTTACTACTAAAATGAATAAATGTTTGGTATTCAAGTTAGTTCCATGATATAAAAGTGGTAGAAATAAGGACTTCTTAACAATAAATCAAGCCACTACTTGTACTTCTTACACAAATGAACAAATAAAGTGTCTTTAGATGAATAATTTAACTAAAGAAATAAGAAATATCAAACGCTGTTTAACAATCTCTGACAAGTGCTGAGTTTCAGGTAGGGGAAGTAGTCTGTGGCTGTGGTAGTATGCAAATTTACAAGGTGCGTCATGAGCCCATGGGTAGGGAATTTCTGCTTTTCAAGTAAAGGGTGTGTATGTTTCCTGTCTCATACTGACTGAATCACTTGCAAGTCACTATATTGCAAAGTGGCTGATTTCTAAAAAATTGCAAATGATAGCTGTGCTTCAAGAACTGAAGAATGCAGCGGCTTCATCTCACATTTACAAAGGTGTTTGCCTTTAGTCAAAGCCAATGCGCTTAACGAACTGTGCTCCATACTAAATACATGAAAGGGGCTTTTAACATTATAAATATGCTTGTTTTGTTTTATTCATAGTTCTTTAAACACATCAAGCTCAGCGGAGAACTTTGCTTAAAGACGAGACGAGCGTTTATAGATGACATATTTCTGAAAAGTCGAGTTCATCCTCATATCCCGAGGCTCTATGTCATGTCTGGATATTCCAGCTTCTACTGACATAAATAATTCACTAAAACCAACCGTTTTTTGTGTGTGTGTGTGTGTTTCTAAAAAGAAAAATCTGACTGTGCTCTCTGATACAGGCAGCTGTTGTGGCCTTTGGCTTGCAAACCAGATAAAAGCTGATAAAAGCTGTGAAGCAGAGGTTTTCAGAGTAGGAAATTTTGTCTTTTCTGCTGTTTTGAAGCGTTTTTTTTTTTCTTCTGGATGGTTTTTGATCTTTCTTTAGCATTCTGTGGTTTGTGAAAGGTTATCCGAGATTCATTCATCAAATGCAGGTATACAGGGACACGGTGAAAGGAAAGAGGTTGAAGTGGAAAGCGATACAATTGGCAAATGTGTACATGTATAAGTAACATGATGACGATGAAGTCAAAGTCTGAAATTTTACACTTGTTTGATGTGGAGAAGAGCCAATACAGACCTCAGAGAAATACCACAGCAGTGTGTATTGTGACGTCTCTTGTGGTCAATATATTTTACAGGCTGTCTTTTGCTTTCAAGATCATCCTCTCCTCTTGCCCCACTGTGACACTTGATCCAAACAATCCTTTATAATAGCCTGTGAGGAAGAAAGAAAGAAAGAAAGAAAGAAAGAAAGAAAGAAAGGACAAATGAAAGACAGAAACCGGAAAACTAAGCTTATCTGAAGCCTCCCCCTTAATAATATTAAAATGTATTAATTAAAATGAAATAAATGTGTAAATAAAATAAAATAAAAGTGTAAATACAATAAAATGAAATAAATGTGTAAATAAAATAAAATAAAATAATTGTGTAAATAAGATAAAATAAAATAAATGTGCAAATAAAATAAAAAATAATTCTGTAAATAAAATAAACTTGTAAATTAAATTAAATTAAATTAAATTAAATTAAAAGCAGACAAAATAGTAAAAAAAAAAAAAAAAAACAGAGAAAAGTGTGGATCTTGGCAGCCTATGCACCTGTATATGAGAAACTCCTCAGTTATGGTAATTTAACACATCACTCTGAATGACAAACATTAAACATGAATGGCCGACATGGACAGGTACACAAGGACAAGCAGCCGCAGTAGAGTGGTTTAATGATATTTCCTTTTCTTTTTGCCAAATAGAAAAAAAAGCTGTTTCATAATGTGCTACCTCGAAAGCATTGACCTCTGATCTAAAGATCTAATGCTTGATGAGTTGAATAAATGTGAATAAATTGCTATAAAATAAGTCTTGATTTGATCAGGAACAATACTTAACATATTATGATGTCAAAAACATTAAGAGTCTGGAGTTTCTGGAATAGAGAAGCTGTTGAAATGTGTGACTGAAATAACATTTCTGAAGAACTGTTGCTGGGGAGTACTAGGAAAAGGACCCACCCAAACTGTATGACAATACAAAAGATAAGGGTAAATTAAACTATAATAGAGCGTAAGGACACAGTTTGCAGTGACAAGATGATAAGAACCTGATAAGACCCTTTTATTGTTGTTTTGAACATTTAAATTTATTTCATAACTACTGTATCTACATGTTTTTGGCCGACTGTCTGTTCAGTTTTTCTTCCTGTTCTAACCCAGACAGCTAAAATATTACACGCCTGTATAATCTTTTTTCTGCACTTTCACTCACACCTCCCAGATACAGTCTAGCTGCTCTGATTTATAACATCCTCGCTGCACTTCTGAGATATCATCAACCAGATCTGGTGGAGACAAATTTGCAATACTCACACCAAACGTGTATAAAGTAATCCCATAATCGAATCTGGCCTTCTTTCATGAGAAATGTAGAACGCTTAAGCATTTTTTTTTTCCCCATGTAATCCAACTAAACTGCAGTACTCTGAGCCGTGGGGCAGAGGAATGTTGCTTCACTCTTCTTGCAAATCATGGAGTGGGCTTTAAATACATTTATAATGCTTGGAATTACTTTGTTCATTTGTCACGGGGTATTCAGCCTGACTGCATTTAATTTTACTGCACTCAACGAAGCTGAAACAAGTTCTGACTTTGCATAGCTGCAAGCCACGGCCACAGATTATGTTGCATTCTTAATCTGGTTTTAGACATTTTGGAATTTTTATGTAGAGAAAAAAAAAGAACTTTGCTTATAATTATAATCTGTGAGAGAATTAGTTTTTCTTCCTCTTGAGGTGGGTGACATCTGCGTTAATCATACACAATAGTTTCCCCCGGTGTAATTAATGAAATCACATTAAGTGCTTGTAATTTGCCCATTCCAAATGTCACATTAGGTCTAGTTGTGATAATATTTGATGGGAGGTGGAGGAACAGCGAGACAGGGCTACAGAAAGGAGGGAACATATTAGGGGTTTAATCAGCCCGGGTGACAAAATGTGACCTTGACATCTTACTTTTTCCTCCCTCAGCTGAAGCGGCAGCAGATAGAGCTGTAGCGCAGAGGCAAACATGCACGGGCAAAGTAACAGAAAGAGCAATTCAAACTATCTTTTGTCTCTGGAGTCTAGAAAAAATATATCCTTGCTTTTTTATCAGCACCCCGGCGAGACAGTATTCAGCCAATTAGGCTTGAATGATTCTTATCCAGTGACATGACCATCATCATTTCGTTTTTATTTTAGGGAGTAGGAAGGAGGGCATTGGAAAGTGGGAAAAGCAAATGATGAAAAAGCTTCCAGACAGAGACAAAGGGAAGACAGAAGGAGGGCGCGTAAGAGGTGAGTCAAATTAATTGGTTTTGCTAAATCCTCCTCAAACAGCAGAAGCCAATGTGGTTCCACAAAAGGCCATTACCGGTAATCAATTTAAATCTGTTTTACCCTTCCCAAGGAAACCAATTAGGCAATTTAATTTGGCTTTTTTGATTCACAGCATAACCACCACACAGGACGGGACATCCTTCACTTCCTGCAGAGAGGGACAAGTGAAAACACTGGGAGGCGATGCTGGAACAAACAAAGCTATTGATCTAAGAGAGGCTGAGAGATGCAGGGGAGAGCAGGGAGGAGACACGGGAAGCATGGCAGGGTGAATGAATTCGGATTTTGTTAATGAAAAATAACAACCGAGCCTGCTGGGCTGACTCAGATCTGCCTCAATAATGAAAGTTTAGCTGGATCCACATCTTAAGTTTAGCTTCCTGGTAAGCGTGACTCCTCATTTTAAGCAGTTGATCTTTTTATTATTGAACAGGCACTTTTTTTTTGAGACACTAGATGGCAGCACTAGACTGCTGAGAACTATCTGAGCAGTTCGAGGCACCGTGGCTAGGATTGAATCATGCAAAATTCTGCTTCAAAGTCAAATGTATTCCTTTGTTTCTTACAGTCTTTTGAGTGCACATGCAACGCATCTACGGACATCCGTCTAGGCGCATGCACACTCTGAGCCTGCATTTCCCTGCACCAGTGAACCCTTTACGCTGTAGCAACACACCGAATGTCTGCTTAATCAACAATGCCACTGCACAATTTCAGTAGATTGGCCGTTGGGTTGGTATGGAGGAAAGCGTCAGTCAGCCGTGTCACCCATCATAGCGTACAAACAGCCTCTCCTGTGGGGACAGAGACGGGGGCCGCGTTTCTGCACCGACGTTTTATCCGTCTCTCTGTGTGTGCATGTGATTGCATGTGTGCAGCCTCTTGCTCATATGGTTTGTTTATATGTGTTTGTGGAGGGGGGTGGGGAATGGGGGTGTCAACTGGTTTGTCATGGTAATGGGAAACGTGTGATTATGACAGATTGGAGTTCAGCGTGACCGCACACAATACTAATGTAAAAAATATATAAAAGTCCTGTATAGAAGACCAATAATCAATAGTCGCCTCCTGTATTTTCCTCGTTAATTATTTCCTTCCACATCTTTACCCCTTTATCTTTTCACCTCTCCATCTTCTTTTAGCCAGCTGCATTTCTTGGACGGGACTCCTGGCCGCGGTCGGAGAGAGCCAAGTGAAGCTAACCGTTTGCGGGAGGAAAAAAAAACAACAAAAAAACAAGCCCTGGCAAGGCCAATTACACCCAGACAAAGCACTTTGCATGTTATTGTGTTAGGGATTCATGCTTGATTGACTGAATGGGTTCTAATGAGGCTGGGGAACGATGTGCAGGAAAGGAAGAAACACTCCTCCGTTACCCTGATGGATTGATTCACCCACACCTTCGCGCACGCAAACAAACGCAGGTACGGACGCAATTGCCGGCGACAGCTACAGAGCAAAGGTGCGCAATCATATTGGCATGCACGGAGGAGAGTGCACACCGCTATGGACTGTGTGGGTCCTTGAGTGTCTGCAGTGGGTAGCAGATGAAGAGGCGATATTATAGTGGATAGGTAACTTGCTGTATTGCCTTTGCAGATGCTTCACTCCCACTGGCATCCTTTTATAGTATCACTTGACTAGGTAGAGCTGGATATAGCAACAGATGGATTGGTAAAGCCTTCAGCAGTGATAAAAAATGTCAGCCGAGCCTGTACAACAGATGTTAGTTTTATTTTTGTATTGTGTGCCGGGCTTCACCTCCACTAAGTTTCACATCTTTGAAG
>JASGAT010377451.1:0-10178 GCA_030220025.1 Chelon auratus | reverse complement strand
TTTGGTGCTTTCGCGCTCTGCACTTTCTTTTCTCTCAAGGCATGGACAACACAGCTGACACAGGTAAATACACGTGCTAGAAGAGTTTTTGTTTTGAAAAAGTCTGCCTTAACATTCTGGTTCCGCTTCGGATGCCACGATGCCATCAAGCGGTATCTCTGGTCGTAATCAGTCCTTCACTGACCAATCAGCGTTCATTAGCACAATGCTAGCGTGTTGTGGGCAACAACAACTCAACCTGTAAGAAAACGAAAGGACATAAGTTCTCGTTCATTCAACTTTTGACCTATAACCCATGTTGAACTTGCAAAACCTACAATCAAATCTGAGATTTCTCAACGACAATCGGGTGAAAGAGACACATTTAGCCGTTAAGCTCCATAGACTCCCATTCATGTTGCTCTCATGGCGATCGCCCCCAGTGGAAATCTGGTGGAACTGCAACCAAAATTCATTACAATGGGACCGTAGACAGGCTCTGGTATTAAACAAAAACACAAGTGAGTCTGGAGGAAATGTGGGCGGGGCATCGATATGCGGCTCCACGTGGCTCAGCTCTGGCACTGTACTGCGCAGACTCTGGCTCCAAAGATGGTGCTGCCCGTATCCCCGGGAAGATAGCATCAGGTTGGCCAATGCAAGGAAGTGGCGACCTAATGTGTAAATCTAACATCTATATTTGACAATGATTCAGTAACGTGTGTTTCTACAATAAGGAAAACGATACTATAGTCCATATCTGCAAATAAAACCGCACAAATCCTACATACTGGTGTGTTGAGGAAGGAAAGTTGACTTTATCTCAGCTAATTGGTTGTCTACATTATCTGAACTGGAATCTTTTTCAGCAGATGCTGTTCAACATATTAGCGTGGTTAGCCGAACGTGTGAGTCAGCCTTTAACCGTTCATTTATCTCCCCGAAAGAGCACTTTCTAATTGCTTGTTGGCCCTGAGCAAAGCCAATTTTCTTTGCTTCAAAAAACAAAACAAACACAAAAAATTCTGTTTTTTAAATACCATCCAGAAAACCGTGCCAAATAACTAAACAACTTAATAACTGTATAGACGAATGAATAATACCGATTGTTATGTGCTGTAAAGATATGAAAATATTCAGTATCTTGTTAATTAAAAGCTAATGCCAAGCCATTTGTCTTCCTGTGGGAGACTTCACATAATGTATGTCATTTATTAATCTTAATTTATTTTAATTTTTTTAATTTTTAATTTTTCATTCCCACTCTAGACGCCAATCTTCGTCTTCTCTTACAATAGCAGCTAAATATCAGGGAGATTATGGCAGTTTCTCTCGGTAATAAGCCTCGTTTATATTCATCTAATGAGTTTATATTAATAGTTTTATTTAAAGAGTATTAACAGATCGGATATTGTGTTGGCGTTGAAGGTGTATGTGCCTGAAATTATGTCAGTCATCATTCTTATGATGTAGGTAAAAGCGAGATTTTTATTTTTTTACCCCTCTAATCTAGTTATGAGAAATGTAAATTTTGTTCTAATATAAGTTCAACCCCTCTTCTGCCTGTTGGACCCTCGAGTCAGTGCCTCTCCTTCTGTGGCTCAAACCAGATTTGAGTCTGAAATAGGCGTCAGAGTGCCTCTTTGTGGACGGACTAGGAAGTGCGCAACCACTGGCGCCCCAGAAATAATTGTACATCAGGGAACTTAGTGACCAAAACCAATCAAAAACTACACAGTGCAGATATGCATCTTCACTTCACCCCGCTTCCTTAAAAAGTCCACCTACTCTGATGATGACAAAGCTTCCAGCTAGATTGTCACTTGATCAAGCATTCGGTGGTGTTTCTTTTGTTTGTTCGTTCCATGATTGATAGCTTTTACCACTCTAAAGGCACAGCCGCTATGAGATAATTACCCACTCTGCAAATGATTGTAATTTGAGTTGAACATTACTAATTGGTGTCACTAAATGTAAAGATTTTCATTAGCCTGGGTGTAATTAACCATTTTGAATGATCTGCCCACTTTTTCTTTTTATTGACATACAGCAGAAAACATGAGATTTCTGAATATCGGCCTAATGGATCTTATTAGCCACGTCCTCTAGACCAAGGTGAATTAATCAAAGCAGACTTGATTTATATACCCCGCCCCTTCCTTTCTTCTTCCATCTCTCTTCCCCTCTCTCTCTCTGCATTTCCTGCACTCTCTCACACCGAGGCGGCTGGGGGATTCATTTGTCTTGCTGATTAATGATGAGAACCATATCCTCCACAACACCAGTAAATTAAAAGAGATTGGGGACAGAGAGAAAGAACATCAAGGTCCATTCATCCCAATCAAATTTCACAGTAGGTCCAATTCATCCTGAGCTTTATTTGTATTGTCTGCTATACAAACACGCGCACATTCACAAAGCACAAGTCATTCACTTTCTCCTCCCAAACCGACTCTGGCAGTCGGGCTGGCAACTTTCCAGGTGCGCGCTCATTTTTCCCAGCCTTCGGGATACAACCGTGCTCATTGCTTCACTGCAATGAAAGCAGTGTGTCTGTTTCAGACAGTAATTGTTCATGAGCTGCAGTTACGGCTGGCTGCTAGCTCCGTCATCTCTATATGTGCAGTGAAAACCTGGCGATTCTGGATCGCTAACAGGCCAGTGATGTATAGTGTATAGACAGTACAATGAACTGTGTCTAAATGAAGCCTGTTATCATATGTGAACATTTGAACGTTGTGAACATTTGTGAATGTATGTTCTGTACAAGAAAACCTGAAGAATATCAACTGCTAAATAATTTTTAGCATAAAATCAGAGGCCACTTAAAAATCTGTCATGTCATCAAGAAAGTTTGAGACGACGAAGAAGAAATATAGATATAAAATATAGATTCTGTGCAATGACCATGTTAACTTTTTGTACAAAAGGTCAGATCTCCTAGAGTTGAATCCGTTATACTGCAAACCCCCGAAGAGCATTGCTAACTAAGAGGCATTGTGACAGCAGGAGACGAGGCATCAAAACCATCTGTAGAAATTATTATTATTCTCAGAACAGACTGACTCCATGGTGGTATTTATCAAGCTAACCTAAAGGGAATCATCAAAGTCATTTGGATTCAGTCTCTCGCGACCAAGAATGTCTCAATCCAGATTTCTTGACTGACAGTGGCATCACTTGAGTGACTTGCATCTGTTGTAATAACGTAATAATTCAGTTGTTGCCATTAACCCCCAAAAAGACCATAATGCTTGTAAGCTGTGTACATTGCTAAAATTCCACTAGTATTGTCATTTATTCGGCAGGATTCTCTGAAATCTTTCTTTCCTTCAACTACTTTTTGGAAAAAAACTTGTCATTGCAAGAGTTGCTCACATCCAACAGTCTGCTGTCTTGAGTAATGTCTTACAAACTGTTTGGTAGTTGGTTTGTGTACAATCCCCAGAATTGGCAATGACTTTCAGGAGTAAAATAACTTGGATGCATACTTTCAATGCAAAGCATATACACTGATCAGGCATAACATTAAGACCACTGACAGGAGAAGTAAATTACATTGACCATCTTGTGACAATACAATGTTCTGCTGGGAAACTTTTGGACCTGGCATTCATTGGTGTGGGTGTTACTTAGACATGTAGCACCCACCTAGACCAAACCTGACACCCCCACCCCATATCAATGACACTCCTTGATGGCAGCAGCCATCCCCAGCAGGATGCAGCCTGCCACAGGCACACACAAAAATGCTTTAACAACTAAAAAAAAACTAAAAAAATATGAAGAACAGCACAAGGTGTTGACCTGGCCTCCAAATTCACTAGCTTGTTGGCCCTGAGCAAAGCCAATTTTCATAAACATCATTTTTGTGCTCCAGTTAGGTGTCGTGAATTTTCTTTCGGGGTCTGGAGGTGCGCTGTGTTTTTGCAGTTCATCAGGCAGGATGAACTGCAAAAACAGTGCTCCAAGGAAAATACAATTTAACAGTCAGATTTAATATATTTTTTTGCCACTCCGCTGTACAGAAGTTGTCTAGATACTGGATCAGGACCCAAAGGCCACCACAGGCCATCCTCAGAAGGCCCATGCCCATTCTCTGATGAGTTGCAACTGTTTTGGAGACAGAATGGTCATAATGTTATGCCAGATTGGTATATATCTCAAGAATGCTCATAAAACCAGACCAGTATCTGCAAATCTTATATGCATCAGTCAGAAAATATAGCTTTTGGATGTGGAATTTGATATAACCAAATGGAATATTCAGAATATAGTGGAATATTTGTGTGCATGTTTTTCTTTCCTCACTAAGAAGTCCAAATGTTTGCTATGTGGCCGCGGTCCTTTCTTTTACTTCAGTCTGATATTTAGTGTGATATCGGTTCAGAGACCTCCTCTCCATCTCCCTTATAGCGTCTTCTACACCACACAAGATTAAACCAGGTTATTATCGTAGAACTAAGCCCTTCATCTGCTGGAAACCTCTCACATTATCCTCACCTAATATATCTGTCTGAGCAATGAGTCTATGCATAATAATCCCTTTAGATATACATCAGAATTTCTCTTGCATGCTCCCAGTTACAGCTGCAGCTTATATGAGCAACTCCACACTGTTTTTATAGTCGGTATTTGTTTTGCGGGTTCTATTTCTTCTAGACATAATGTTTTGAAGTAACAGCTTTTATACAGTATTCCCTCGCTCCCCTCTCTATCATATTACGGCAGCTGTTGCAACAAACCATTTCCCAACATTAGGAATCAATAAGCTTTCATCTTGCCGCCATTTGCTGGACGGACTGACTGCTCGACTCCCAGCTGGACCAAGCAGCGTGTGTGGACAGTAATTCCACATTGTTCAGGGACTCAAACGGGCCCTAAATTTTTCAATTATGCCCACAGTGTCTTGGCAGCCTCCCAAAAGGCATCTCAGCTGACTGTCTTCCAGAGGAAATAGAGGGGAGTTCTGAGAAAACACTCAGGTCACATCTCCCTAATTAATGCCGCTTCCTTGGGCTGTTCTTAAATCAACAGCAGTTTTGTGCTTTCTCCTGTGATGTGTTCATTCCTTTTTTTTCATCTGCCACTGCCTTCAAAGTCACCGGTAGCCTCATCTGGGTTCAAAAGACGGGTCGGTCGCACGGGAGTTTGAAAAAAACGTGCACCTCTGCTGAGGAAACAGCAGGAGGGAGCCTTGCGGTGTGTGCCAGGTTCGTAACCCACTGACATTCACAGAATCATTGATCTCTGTGGAAAAATATGCTCTAATTAAGAAAGGCAGGGATGTGAAGAATATTAAATCCGCAGCAAACAACTTTAAAGAGCCTTGAAGAAGACATTTAAATGTACCTCGGGTCTGTCTGACCAGACGCTGGATTTGGCGCCAGTGAAGCCGCTAATGCTGATTGTGACTGACGGGTGCCCTGATGCGGGACTGACTTCTGGTGGACGTTTTATTTAAAGCAGCAACAGCAACAACAGCTACATCAGACTGATGAGGGCTGGAGTTATTCTAAGCTGTTGGCCAGGGTTGTGCATTGGTGAGATTTGTGCATCCTAAAACATTGGCACCAGTTGGGTTAGGGTTAGAGTCTGCACCTTTGCCCATTTGTTGGCCTTCCGACTGGTCTGCTGACCACCAACTAGAGGTCTACTACTCTTTGTCAAGTCCTGACGTCCTGCATTTTACAACCTGGACCTTATTTCTGGAATAAAATACAATCATTTACTGACCCATATAACCTTTGCTTAATTTGTAGTCATTCGGGAGATAATTAGATCTGCATATATCCGTATAGTGGGAGTGAATGGGGCACCGAAGCGCAGCCTCTAAATAACGCGTTATCTGCTGCGAAACTCGTTCATTTCATCAATATTTTGTTATCGTACGCTCGTAGGTCAATCTATAGACCCTGGATGATAACAAGTAACTCCGGACTCAACGGAGAATAGCCCTAGCGTATGAAAGGCTACAGTTGGTCTTCATTGCTTTAGCTAGTCCCTTGATCTTGGTCTCGTGTGTCCAGCCTTTGATGCAAACACTTGTGATAGTCAATGTTTCTTTCAAGGACATTGATGCTGCCCTATCTCTTTCATGAATATCTACAAACATCTTTTCAGTAATGTATTAAAGCTTAACACAGCGAATAGTGGACAGATTATCTCTGATTCATTCCAAGATTAAAATAAATGGCATAATAATACTCCGCTAGGGCTGTTGGTGGTCGTCACCGTGAAGTTGCCAGGTTTGGTGCCATCGTATTTAACAAACCCACTGTTGGCCAGAGAAGCTGCAGCGAAGACCCAGCAGGATCAAATCTCAGAATCTGCTCCAACTTTGTCAAAACCATAAATAAATAGTTTTCTGCAGTTTTGGTCACGAATGGCTTAGACATATGAGGAAAGACTGCGAGCATTAAGGGGATTGAGACCAGATTTATTTTTGAACGTGGAAGAGAGCGAACTGCAGACGACGTGAATGTCTGCACCACATTTCATGGAAATTAATTTTTCTAAAAGCCAAACGTGTCAACCTGATGATGGAGAAGTCGGATGATCACTGATGACTGGCTGAACTAATCTCACTAATAGTTGTTGGCATATTTCAGTCCAGAGCAACCAAAAGACAGATTGACAAACCATGCCAGTTATAGAAGTTCCTGCATGGTTTAAATTATACAGATTACATTTTAGACATACAATGCCCAATACTGAGTCTAAATGAATCTCAAAGGATTACACTCTAAAGTCTTTACATAATCTGTCTCTGACATCTGTCATATTAAAATATCCCCACAGTCTATACTCACTAAAGAAATCTGTGAAGGTTGCCTTTGCTTAAGCTTTGCTTTTAGGCTATATTAAAAGAAAGCTGCTTTGATACTGTTATTTACCACGAGACATAAGAATTCAGTTTTATTCCATTTATTGTGTTTTTCAGGGCACATCTCGGTTATTTCTTAGCTGCACCGCTGTCATTTCTTTTATATTCTAATTACTGTTTATTTTGAAGGTTCAAACTCGGCGTGTTTTCAGTTTGCACCTCATCCTTCGACAAGTGTTTTATCCATTCCGCCCATAAACAGACCTTGAACCCCTCTGCCACCTTTTCAGACACAAACCCATTTTGGTTTATTTGAGGGTTATGCCGTTGAGGGATTTATCAGCAAAACACATATTGAAGCAGCCGAACAAAAGACATATTTCACTCATTTCTCCAAAGTGCTGTTAGCCTTTGCTACTTCGGGAACCTCGCGCACCTCACCCTCTCATTGTTTGGATGTTGATTTGACCTCTTTTTGCAAAGGAAGGACGAAGTTTTGAATGACTGCCCTTTCAGCGATGCTCTGAGGAAGTAATTCCAATACAAAGGGCATCTCTGTGGCGCTTCCTGCTAACCTAGGGTCAATGTGAGAAGGTAACACATGTCGGACCTCCACACATTTTTTACATACGGGCCACTTTGGTCAAAGAGCATGCTGTGATGCAAAGTGAGAACACTTTACAGCAAAAAAAAAAAATACAGTTTGATACCTCCAGTACTCATCACGTGCACATGTTGAGAGAATATCAAGTGTTTTGCAGTTTTTACGCGTTTACACAGTCCAACACCAAATGTGATGTGACGCAGTGATAATTTGTTCAAGCAGCTTAAAATATTGTGGACTATGATGCAAAATCCATCATTAAATTCACAATACAAACGCTAAACGCAGAGTTTATGCTTCTATTAGTGATGCTTGCAATAGGTGTCGACAGTCCCCCGCCAATCACACTTTTGGTCTAGCCCTAAATTGGTGACATTTTGGGAGAGGATATTTGACGACCCTGGGCAGAGCTTACGGTCAAATCATTCCTCCAAATCCATTGTTGGCCATTTTTTGGTAATCCTCCTGAACGTAACTTACCCATGGCAACAAAGCGAGTTTTGGCGTTTTGTACGTTGCTAGCTTGGAGGCCGATCTTGTTTGACTGGACCAACACGTGATCGTTGGATCAAGGAAGTGCTCTTGAGCTCGAGAAACTTTAGGTTCTTGCTCACTGGTTCACTTAAGACATTTAAAGATATATGAAGCCCCTTTTTTAACAGTGGTAAACTCTCTTGATACATCTCCAGCTCTAGAGGAGGATTAAGCTTCTCTCTATACGCCATATTCTCCTTTAGCAACAACTTAAAACAGCCTGGATGTACCATTTTGCATTTCTGAACCGCTGCTATTCACAGCTAAGCTAAGTCACAGCTGTCTTTTGCAAACGTGAGACAATACGGGAGATGGGGACATTAAAAACCTGCTTAAGATTAGATTAAGTTACTCGGGTTCATTTACTAGTTTGCCAGAGCTTTCAACAGTTTCCACCTGCCTTCATTAGCACGTTTGCTCAGTGTTTGGGGCCTGGCATTCATTCAGCCCCTCGTCCAGGATCCTTGTGGTTTCCCTGATGAAGTGTCCGACCACATGTGGTGTAGGAAGCGGTCGGACGCCACAACATTTCCTCGTCAAGGGGCTGCGCCTGTCTTGTCCCCGCAGACGTTTTCATGTCGGCTGCACCCAAGTGGATTTGCTGCATAAACCTAAACAAAGTCATAAATGTAGCACTTCATTCATTTATTTATTATCTATAACCGCTCGGAGAGTTGCGGAGGGAGCTTGAGCCTATCCCTGCTGACGCTGGGCGAGAGGCGGGATACGAATCACCAATTAACCACCACTTGTGGATTTTGGGAGGACCGTGAGAAAACCCACAGGGAAAACATGCAAACTACACACAGAAGGGCCCCAGGCAGCCAACGGCTTTGAACCCAGAACCTTCTTGCTGTGAGGCATTCATTTTTTGTAATTTCAAGCAGACCAGGTTGCTGCGAGTACAGTGCTGTCACCACGGATGGAACATAACGGCCACAGCAGTTATTCGTTCCCTTCATGATGAGATGAAATGGCCTTTGCTCTTCACTGCATTATCCCCAGTATCAAACGAATCCATGTTCCTGATCCCATCTCTTTTATTCCATCTTTTAATAATGACATTAGGCTCGTTTCATTATTTATTTATTTTTTTTGTGGACATATTCGCTGAGCGACTGTCAGTGCAACGTCTGGCTCACGTTGCAGCAGCAATCCACATTCGGTCCATACCGAAAGAGCAGATATGTAGCGAGTGAATCACAGATTATCAGATGTGTTCTCATTTGGTATCTGCTTCGAGCTCTACTACCGCAGCCAGAAAGACTAATACCACAGATGATGGCGCAGCACTCAAAGCTCAGCGGTACAACAACAGGGTGTCGGGGTTGCAAGCTCGACAAACATTGGCTTCTTTCTACCGGCAGAACACACACATTGAAACGCGCACACACACCCCTCCACTATCCACCACCACTATCGCCGCCGCCGCCCTCGGCGCCGCTGCCTCCAACATGTGCTATTTTGCCAACTGCAACCCTGGGCAAGATAATAAGATGGCTAGCAGACATTTTGTCAATATTTCTGTCTTGGCTCAGAGTGCGCCTGGCCCGCTGCTTACTGATAGATGTGTTGACTGATTTTTATTTTTTTTTATTTTTTTTTTTTTTAACACAGGAGCCTCTGCCCTGTTTTGCCAGACTGCAAGAGAGCAAGTAGAGGCAAGTGTACAGGGAGGAGAGAAGGGCTCACTAATGCAAAGCAGTTCATTAAAATCAGGCACAAAGCATCTATCAGGGGGGAGGGATGCTGCTAATCAGTGCCTGTGGTTAGTCCAGCAATGTGAAAAAATAAAAAAGAGATGGTGCACTACTCAGCTGCGATCTTGTCTGGGGAGCAGCGGAGTCGGTTGATGCTAAGGAGCCGTGCAGATGATTGATTTTTCCAGAAGAATGCTTTGAGACCCTGGTCTGCCATCTGATTAACATACACGGCATTATTCATATCATGAATATACAAGGAGCCAGGGAACAAATAAACACTGACATGCATCCAGGAGCTGATAAATATTAAATGGAGCACACATGGCTTCAGATTTTACCATTTCATAATTTGAACACGCGTGCTGCGAGGCCCCTAGCCAAGGTCTAATCTTTGGTTTGAACAGGTTGAGCAGCCATGTGAGGAGACCAAAAAAGAAACTTTTCATAAACAGAATTTTTGTGCTCCAGTTAGGTGTTGTGAATTTTCTTTCGGGATCTGGGGATGCGCTGTGTTTTTGCAGTTCATCCAGGC
>JASGAT010377439.1:0-11918 GCA_030220025.1 Chelon auratus | reverse complement strand
TTTTTTTTTTAAGTCCCTTATCAGTCTGCCTTGCTTGAAATTCATAGTGTTAGCAATTATTTTCATTAGGAATGTAAAACCACTTACATGGCTTTATATCCAAAAGGTGTTTAAAAAAAATGCCTTTTTAAATGACTTTTGTATATACCATGACCTGGATGACTGAGAACCTTCACAGGCATGACTATATTATCACAACAAAAATATTTATTACTCATTGTTAAACAGATATAAGGTTTTAACTCTGCATGTTGCGAGTCTTGAAAACTTTGCTCAAAAACAATGTTCTACCATGCACTCCCTTAAAAAGGATATACACAGGGAGTTGCCAAGATGAACATTATAGTGGTAGGAGCTGGAGACTTCACCCAGTTTATGTAATGAGAGGGACACTCAACATGAAAGAAGAGCTTTGCATATACTGCGGCTCATAATGACTAGTCAGACATGCTGTATTACATCCCTCGGATTTTCTGTCTGTGTAGCATTGCTATTTCTAAGACCAAACTGAGCAGTGATGCTTGCACGTCTCTGACTGTTTTTCTGTATCCGTGCCTGTCGTGGGTGGACACACCACACTCCGTTGGCCTTCACAGTTCTATTTGTGATGTGTAATTATGCTACCCTCTCCTCTCCCTGCTCCTACCAACCAATTTAGCCTCCTACAGGAGGAGACACACCCAGTCATTCTCTGTAATAGGCAGCGCACATGTTAAACACCCAAAGTTTGGTTCCAAGCGCACGGATTACATTCACTCACAAGGATTCATGAAAAATCTAACAGTTACAGAAGACTAGCACATTAGCTGTCACCTTTGGATATTCATTTTGCGTAGAGGAGCTTCACACATAACATGCCAGAATAAGGCATTTAGAGAGCCCTTCAGCAGCCTGTTAATAGATGGCTGTGTGGGTGGCAGCAGGCACATTCAGTGGCTCCATGGAGGGAGGTTAATGAGAGCGGCATTCCAACGGAGCTGCTGTTGTTCACTTTCACATCTCTTCTCCTCAAAGTGTGAATTGTAATAGCTTCCTGCGGTGTGGGCGGGTTGACAGCAAAGACCCCCCGATTCAAGATGGCAACTTATTTGCATTTTTTAAAGAGAGCTGTTACTTTCTGCAAACTTTTTTGAATGGAAAGCTTTAATCGGCTGAAAAATGTTGTAACCATCTCATTTGGTATTTGATGCGTAGTGTTATTACCTCTTAGTACTACATCCTCTCTCTTTAAATGTTAGAGTCTCTGTCTTCCTCACACATTGGTCTTTTATTTTATGATTCTGTGCAGGAGAGAAGCCTTTCATTTGTGAGATCTGTGGCAAGAGCTTCACCAGCCGGCCCAACATGAAGCGCCACCGCCGCACCCACACAGGCGAGAAGCCCTATCCCTGTGATGTCTGCGGACAGCGTTTCCGCTTCTCCAACATGCTCAAAGCACACAAAGAGAAGTGTTTCCGGGTCACCAGCCCCGTCGTTCTGCAGACGAGCGGCCCGACTGTGCCTGTCCGCATATTTGCCAACACTTTCTCCTCCTCTTCCTCCACCTCTGGCCCCGGACCCTCAGCTGCCACCCCTGCCACCACCTCGGCGTCCCTGGGCCTCAACCCCACAGGAGGCCCCATTCCTACGCAAGGCCCTGTGGGACACACATTTTCCCATGTGCAGCTCCACTCAACGCCCACTCACCATCATCCCCACCCCTCGGCAACCCAACAGCACCTTTCAAACACACCCCAACATGCCCCACCTCATCCCCACCACCACCTGGCAGTACCCCCTGTCTCTCACCTCCCCCCTCCCCCAGCTCTTTTTAAGAGTGAGCCCTTAAACCACTGTGGGCATGAAGACAGCAGCTACCTGCACCACATGGCCCCTGCTGACAAAGGTCCCGGAGCCCCTCAGCACCACTGAACTGTGCTCGAGGTCTGCAGGCCAGCACCAGACCGCGCCTTGTTCCCTTTCTTCTACTCCTGCCTCAGTTTTCTAGTTGCAAGGCATGTCTACAGAGGAGGTGTAAGAGGTTAGCAGAGCAGCAAGTAGTAACGTTTGTCTACACAGTAGGTTTTGGAAGTGCTCAGAGCCAGACACACAAGCACTGCATAAAATGCAGAAAATCAACTTGAAGCATAAAACACACGCATAGAGCCCCAAGCCTGCGTTGACAGCTTGATTTATGAAAATGAATGTGTTCTGTTGCTTGAGATGGGTGACTGAAATATGAAGATGAAGCGCTTTCTGTGTAGACATGCCATAATACAAGGATGCTCTTGTCAAACAAGTAAATAATTCAAGCTAAAGATTCTGACTCCTGCACCCTCAGTGCACACATCATTCAATTAAGACCTCTACTTAAACAAACCCCATGTCCACTGACAAAGATTTTAGAGCCTCTAGATATCCTCTCTTGAACATTTTCTTCTACAGAAAATGGTTTTGGTGTGAGTTCTCTATCTGTACATTGATGGGTGTAAACTATCTCTTTTCCCTCAAAAGCTACTGATGGAAGCTGACACGCATTACCCGGGCTTCACAATCCTCAAAGATCAGTGTCATCGGACTGTCCCCTTTGTGACTAAAGGTTGAACATTGGGAAAGACTTAAGCTTTCTGTGCAGGTCCTCCCCATAGCAATACTCCACCTGTCCTCCTACTTGTACTGCAGAGCCCTGGGCTCCACTGAAATGTTTAATGAATGTTGTAACTGGTTCTACCTGAGCCTTTCTGTGTCCAAGACTGAGGCTTTCTGTCAGAGAGACAACAGCAGTAGTGCAAGATGCAGTGCCATAGGTTATAGTAAGAAGGAGGGGAGGAATTTTTGTAAAAGACATTTGGAAAAAGATTTTGTAAAGTTGCAGAGTCCTCTCATGGTATAATGGTGCTTTCCATTCCAGTACATAAAATATTTCTTAATTTTACTTTTTCATTTGACTTACAAAAGTATGAAATACAAAACAACAATGTATTGTATCGTATAGAACATGTCTGCCAGCCTGGCTTTTCTACTGTGGGTTTGAAGTTTGACACTTTGTGATCAAGACGACTCTAGTTATGCAGGACATGCCCTGGAACCCTCACACTTATTCAAGCACATACAAAGATACAAAGACCATCTGGTCACTGATTTACTCGCTGTGATCAGTGCCACCTCAGCTTTGAGTACTGTTGGTCAACAGATGCTTTTAGATAATGGATGACTGTCAAATACTGCCACTGTGAGGGGCCAAACACATGGCCCCATCAGGACTTACCCCACCTCCCTTCGCTGCTGTCGAAACAATACGGGTTACCATGTTAAAGGTCATTTAACACTCACAGTATACACAACTGGGACCTTTTTTCCTCAAAGTTCTTAACAGGAAATTATGCATATTCCTCTCAGCCTATATTCCACGGTTTGGTGTGGGGTGTTCTTGTAATGTAAAGGTTTGTTTTTGACTTTCATCGTACTGGCATACTTTGATCCACACAGGCAAACGCGTGTCTAAACCTGTTGAATGTTGCCTACGCAGAATGATGGCTGATGAGTCATTCACATGTTGTTTTTTAATGTTCTCTGATCATTTGCTCAGTTTTAAGCTAATGAATGGTTCTGTCATGTAGATATACTGTTATTAGCACATGATAGGAAATGTCAGGATAACAGGCAGTGGTCATACAACTTCTAATACTTCGTGTATAGATAGAATGTGTGTGTGATCAGATCGGCGCAAGAAATTACATTTATTAATGTAATGGCTACCAGTGTGAATGTTATTTGGTTGAGAGGCAGAATTTGGATTGCTTGGTTTGTTACCTCTTCACCCAGATTGATGTTGGGTTTAGGGGGAACATGGAGATTTGTGTGCGTGTGTGTGAAAGAGAGAGAGAGAGATGGGGTGTGTATGTGTTATGTGTGCATGCATTAGTCTCCACCAATCTGTGTGTCTGGTTCCCAGTGCTCTTGTACCAAAAGCTGCTTTTACACAGCGTGCCCCAATATGGGGATACCTGATATGGACAATAGCAGTAAGTTTAACATGACCACTCTAATGCTATCCAGTCCGAAGTGGTTGAGCTCTGTAGTTTAAACTTATTTTGGGGAAGAGGGGGGGTTGGACCCGCAATTATCCTGCCATTTCTGTGGGTCTTAATAATGCTAAAATATTTGCTTTGCATCCCCATGTCCACAGCTGTGATTCAGAATTTTGCAGTATGGAAGCTTGTCTATTTTTTTTTTTTTTTTTTTTTTGAAGNNNCTTTTCATTTGTGTGTATTCTCTGCACTTTACTGCTGCGTGAGTGAGGCGCAGGGAAGGCGAGGGACTGACAATGCATTGTGGAACAGAGTGCAGTTGTGGCTGCATGGGAGAGAGGGTGGAGGTGATTACTTTGAGTGGATGTTTTTAGGCAAGGAAAGGAGGAGAATCCTGGGTTGAGGTGTGTAGTGTGGAAGGGACCATAGCAAACAAAGGACTTTTCTTTATTTTCCTTTTATTTTCTTCCATAGAAATCCACTTCTGCTCCCTTCAAGCGATGCTCCTCCTACTTTTGGCGACTTTACACTAGCCCCCTCCACGCGATGTCTGAAATCTTCATTTATGTCCGTTCCTGGAGTTTTTCTCTGTGTCATGTCGCATTTTGTCTTTCAGTTTGCAGAATGATTCTCCTCCTCCTTTCTTTGTTATATAGAATGCACTTTCTACTAAATTTCTTGGGTAGTTAAGATAAAAATAACATTGTATATTCTTTAAAGATGTTTTAAAAAAAAAAATCAATATACTTTTCCCCTTTGTATTTTTAACCACTTAATGTAGCATTGCGTATTTTATTATTGTATCTGGTACAAAATGTGCAGCTTTATAATGTCCTGGTTTGTCTTTTTTTGTATGTTATCTGGAGATTGAGAAGTGAAAAAGTTGGGCCTTTTTTGATAATGTACATTTAACTGACTGCTAACTTTGAGAAGTAAAATTAAGTAGCCATGACTTATCACTTTCTGGGGGGGGTTTCTGTTTGTCTTCAAGTTCTTATTGGCACAGAATGAAATGTAGACGCATAAGGAGTTTTAGGTCACACTGAGCTTTGCTGAAAAGTGAGATTTCAGCGGACCAGTGTTGTTATTCTACTTGGGTCACTGGGTTCTTGGCATGAAATGTGACCAAACAAGGTCTGCTGGCTACACAATCTTTTGAGCTTCTATTTGACAAGGGAAGTTTTAGGTCCTCTTCTTTGTGACCACTTCCTGTTCTTTTGATGAGACACTAGGTTTTATCTTGGCTCATATACGTAAATCAGGGACATCTCCAGTCTTTCAACAAAACAAATTCATAATGAAAAATATTCTTAACTGCCTATGCAGATTACTGGTAATCCAAATAACAAAATTTTTCCCAGATATCCTAGTCGGACAGCTTTCTTAATCTACTAACAGAGTGTTCCTCCTCTAAGGACACATTAAGATATTTACTGTTGCTAGAATACCTCCTATAACGCTGTGTGCCCTCCATCGCCATAGGTGGTTTTAAGTGGCGCACCAATGAGTCATGTAATCCTATAAAGCAGCAGAGCGGGCCGATGGGTAGAGAAAAGTGTGAGTGACTCACTGTTGATGAGTGGGTGGTCAGGTACCAAGGCTCACTTCATGAGCAGAGGAGATAATGACACACCGTCGTCTGTACATCTCCATCCCCGTTTGGGTTTGAAAATAGTCGGCCTCCCCAGCTGTTAGTCATTACGCCCTGTGGTGTACAGGAGGGAGGAGGCTGCGTCTTTCAGCAGGCAGACAAAGACAGGAGGGCTTCTCGCCGCGTTTCTCTGCACTCGCTGCTCTCAAAGTTGCTGCGCGGTTCATTAATCGCAGCGCAGGGTTTTTATAGAGACTACTGTCTTGTGGAGAAACAAGCAGCCAAAATTCACTCCCTTGCTGCGATCCTAATGTTTCTTTGTAGTTAATAACTGGAAATGACATTATTTCAGATTGAAAATGATGTATTGGTATTTATGTGCTTTCATAATTGTGTTCCATTCTGTGCGCCTCCCTCACAGACGAGATCAGAGGTCAGGAGCGCCTTTTTCCATTGCTCCTAATGTTATGCTGACACAAATCCAGATCACCCTGTAGGTTGTTAGAACATGTCATCCTGTGTAAAACTACGTAAGCTTTTAGAGTATTTACTTTCCTCAATTTCCTCAATATCTCTTAGTAGTTTCGAGTGGCAGGAACTCTGCTGCAGCAGCCCAACTGAACAGCAACAGATTAGCTGAGATTACTCAAATAGCCTATTGTCCCGTACCTGCCTGAGCTGATTGAGACCACCACGTTTTCCCAGAAACCAAAACTGGAGAAAGTTATGTCTCTAAATGTGACATTAACCTTCGAAGCTGACACAAACAGAGGTGATTATCCTCCACAGTGTGCAGGTTGCGTCTTTTGACTCTGCACAGAGACAAGGCAGAAGTGAGCCAAGAGCAAATAAACTACTGACACATTTACTTGACTAAATGTGCGGATATATTCAGGAAGCAGAGTATTTTCTCTCAGCCTATTTTTTTTCCCTTCTTCTTTCCTTTCCTCCCACACTGCCCCCACACCCCACACCCCCTCCCCGTGCCTCATGAACGTGTCGTGAACGCGCGCGGTAGGCTGCTATTAAATGGGTTGGACGTGGAGGCGCGCTCACAGCGGCTTCTGTGGTTTGGAGGAGCGCATAAAAGTGCTCCAAGCGCCGGCCCACCGGCGAAACTCTGCCTCTGCTCTCCGTGAGACCGGATCGGACGTGACTGACTGACAGACAGCGGGGGATCGGAACCAGAGCCGGTGACACATTTATGCTTTTTTTAAAAAAACAAAACAAAAAATGGACTAAATCTAAACTGCAAGAGCTCGATGCATTTTTGTTACTATACTATAGCATGCTGGCGCTGCACGGCTGTTGTTTGTGTTATGAGAAATGGGTTAGATATCTTATCTGAGGTTGGCTGCTTGTGTTCGGAAAGACCTAACTGATAATCAGGGTTGAACACTGATCTCTGGAGCCTAAAAATAACCCAATCCATTTCTCGACTGTTGTTTGACAGCAGCTTCTGTTGGTGGCTTGCAATGCCATGTACCTTTTTTTATATTAAAACTACACACTGACATTCTGTTTCTTTTTATATGGAATTTCTTAAGTTCAAATAGTATTTTAATAGTTTATTTAATAGTATTTAGCCACTCTAGGCCCAATAATAATGTAGTGTGAAGCAGTGAACAGTTTCCTGTGCTAAGGCTTCTAAAGTCATTATAAGGACTCTGCATTGATATTTAAAATAGTAGACTGGAACACTTAAAAGCACGGTGCTTTACGCTCACTCCTTTCTCGTTCAGCNCCCCTACACACACACACACACAGGCACAGCTTGAAGGCGCCCGGCTGGGTCAGAACAGATCCTGACATCCTGCTGAACAACAATCCAAGGTACATGCAGACATCTTGTAGGAGCGCCGGGCTGTTCCTGTGTTAGTTAGTGTGCTCGCTTGCTTACAGGGTTTGCATGGAGCTCAGGTTACGCGGGTTCGTTTCCAACGTTCACTTCTGCTTCAGCAGGGTGACCCTTACTGGGGGCTCCTGTGATTGTAGAAAGTGCTTGATATGTTTTTATTTTCAGAGATCAGGGAGTTTGTGGATGCTGCCTCATCTGAGCTGAAAATGCTGCTGGTTGGCTGTTTTGCTCTTCTCATAGGTTTTTCTTACCGTTCAGTTTAGATGATATTATTATTATTATGTGTAATTCTTGTCTTAAATCTACATTTGGTTTTTCTCCACCCTAACCCCTTCTATTTGCGCGTTGCTGCTTCCCAGAAAGTCGTCCTATAGCCTCCACCCTACCCTGGCCTGCCTTGCGTGGGATGCTGGAGAGAAGAGCAGGGGTGGAGAGTTGATGCCACTTGGCAGCATTAAGAGGTGTGGCATATAGTCAGTCATGGGGGATTCAATCTTCAACTGCTGTTATGTCCCACCCCGTCCCCCAGGAGAGGAGGAACCCCGCAGGTCCAGACGCACAGAGATCATGGCCTCCCAGTCAGCTCACATCTCCCCGGACAAGCGCTTTCTCATCTTCTTTGACTTCGACGAGACCATCGTGGATGAGACCAGCGACGACATGGTGGTGCAGGCCGCCCCGGGTCAGCAACTGCCCGGCTGGCTGAAGGACACCTACCAGCCCGGCCGCTACAACGAGTACATGCAGCGGGTGCTGGCATACCTGGCGGAGCAGGGCGTCACCGAGAGCGACATCCGCAGCATCATGGAGAAGCTACCGGCCACCCCCGGCATGATCACCCTCTTCCAGTTCCTCCGCACCCGGCCCGCGCAGGACTTTGAGGTGGTGCTGCTGTCCGATGCCAACACCTTCTTCATCGAGTCCTGGCTACGACGCGCCGGAGCCCGACAGCTCTTCCACCGGATCTTCACCAACCCAGCCACCTTCAATAAAGACGGCAGGCTGGTGATGCGGCCCTTCCACTCCCACGACTGCCCGCGGTGCCCCGACAACATGTGCAAGCAGGTGGTGGTAAGGGACTATGTGGCTCGCAGGACGCAGGAGCGTGGCCGCCCTTACCAGAGGGTCTTCTACGTCGGGGACGGAGCCAACGACTTCTGCCCGGCGCTGTCCCTCGGGCCCAGGGACGTGGCCTTCCCGCGGCGGGACTTCCCCATGCACCGGCTGATCACGGAGACCCATGAAGCCATGCCCGGGGAGTTCAAGGCGGTCACGGTGCCATGGGTCAGCGCGGAGGAAGTGGTGCAGCGGCTGAGGAAACTGGTGGCAGAATAGAGGCTCACACAGGGACAGAGAGGGGTTACTAGGGGGCAAACGAGGGTCCAGATGACACTTTAAGTCATGTTCTCAGGTATATAGAACCGGAAATTAATGTTCGAGGCAATAAAATGTTTGCGCTGTCTGTAAACTTGTTGTGTTTGTCTGGCGTCCAGCCTTCACGTGCCTCAGTCAGCTTCCCACGTTTCAGTCCGGATGGCAGTTCAGAAACAGAGGCCCAGTCTTACATCAGCAGGTTAATCATTGTGGAGACCTCACCTGTCACCCAAAGACAAATCTGATGTCTTAAATATTTACAAGTTGGCTACACTAGATCAAGTTTGGGAACATTTGCGTGACCTTGCCCTTTAGTGGGACATTGAAGTGTTTAACTGGGTCCATGGGAACATTTGCGTGTGAGAAGACTACATTTAACAATATATTTAACAATATAATTCTATTAACCAGCTGACTGGTTTCTTTTGAATAACCATTTTAAGTGTGTTTTCTACAAACGGCACTTTTTAATTATAAAATATTATTGTTCTCAATGAATACAATCAGACTTGCCTTTTGATGGCAACGGGCATTGAAACTAAACTGTATTTTTATCCACATGCTTCTCAGAGACTGTGTCTAATATAAAATGTATGTTAACAGCGTGTCTGTTTGTTGAACTTGTTTATCAGTCTGTTGTGTCTTTACTGTGTAGGCATGGCCTACTGAAGAGAAAGTATTTTACCACCAGCAGGAATAAAGCCATCAACTGAAACCGTCTGTGTCTGAATGCATTTATCAAACCATCAACATGCACAATTCCACGTCTCTCTGATATCAATACCTAACATCACGACTTTCTAGGAACACTGCCAACCCAATCCTCAGTTGAGAATAGTTTTTATACAAAATATGTAATTACGTATAGAATATGTATTTTTTTTTAGTTTATTGTATTCATAATTCATATTTAGAAATCTCATCACTAATTAGTTTAATTCGATTTTGATCTCGAGGATCCGTTTGTCGCGATCCAGAGTGTTTAATGCCCTCTAGTGGTTATAAGTTGCAAGTGCATGCTTCAAAAGTTTATTGTTGAAGTCTTTACCCGAACATATATATTCTGCCTTAACACTTGCTGCAGTCAGTGCAGTTATACTTAACCATCCATTTAGATTTAAATGGGTTAATTTATACCATGGCTATCTGTCATCCACAGTAACACATACACAGACAACCATTCGCTGAACATACTCAAAATAAAACGATCCAAGTCGTAGTTACACATTCAGGCAACTGATTGCACTAATTGGACAATTGACACAGAAGCTATTTCATGGTCTATTCTTTCGTTAGTTCTTAATCATTTAAGCAGGTAAAAGATCTGGAGTTGTTGCAGTGAACCCACAACATGTGGTCAAAGGAGATTTCAGTGGAAGTACAACAGACCATCCTTAGGCTGAAAAAAAGAAGAAATCCACCAGAGAGAGATAGGGGAATTGTTAATAGTGACCAAATCAACAGTTATGGTAAATTTTGACAAAAAAAAAGAGCGTAGGTACTGGTGAGCTCGGGAACTCAAAAAGGCCTGAATGCTTTTGGAAGACAACAGTGTGGGTGATCACCGGATCCATTCCACGGTGAAGCAAAACCCTTTCACAACATTAAAACGGCATTAACGGCATTAAAAATGTATATGTTAAGATTTCAATGAAACATACGGCGATGTGAGCACAGAAACAGCAACATTTGTTTCAAATCAGCCGTTGGGGCAATGCTTTATCTTATCGCGACACTTGTGCTTTGAAAGATGTGATGTCACGTAATGCCTCACATGGGGGCAGTAGGGAGTTTCTTTCTTGTCAAATAATAGAAGAAGAAAGCCGGAAGTAGTTTCTCCGTGCGCATGGCGCTATTTCAATAATAATTTATCCTCTGATAATATACAACACTTTTATCCCATTTTGGAATACATTTGCCGGCTGCGCTATAACCAGACACAGGTATGTATGTTTAGCAGCATGCAAGTTATATATCTTTGCCGTTAGCTATCGTTGCCTAATGTTCTACAACAACGTAACTCAAACGTCCATTCATTTCTTTGCTTGTTAGCCGGCTAGCATACTAGCCTTTGACTTGCTCAATGTTCCCAACACAAGAATAACTGTTTATAATCTCCCAAAACTTCCCAGCTGGGTCACGTTTTAAGCTTAGCTTTTATGTGGACGGCAAGCATATGTTCGCTTCGCACAAAGCTAACTGAACGGTGATTGTTCATGCTGTGCGGCATGCAGTGTTAGCATTAGCCTCAATGGAAACTTAGTTGTCTGTCTTGTGTTATGGATGTTAGCCGTATAACAAAACAACTAAAGTCTAATACAGTTAGGAAATCATTTGAGAGACATTATTAGTGTATATTGACTCCCATTAACACCTCTCATTTTTGTGTATGTACTGTAAACCCTGTCGGCTTAGTAAATAGTAAAACGTGTATTAAATTTCTGATATGGTATTTTAGCTTTTTTTTTTTTTTAGGAAGACTCTAACTGTCTCATCTGAAATGCTGTGACAGACATTTGTCACCTACAGTGGATATTATTCATATTTTGCATTTAACAACAAATGACTCCTCATTTAGTTCTCTGCGAGATGGAGGCTGACTTATATGATGAGTTTGGTAACTACATCGGCCCAGAGCTGGACTCTGACGATGATGAAGATGATCTGGACGCAGAGGACAGAGATGTTGATGAGGTACTCTTCAAATCCATACTCCATGATTATTATTATTATTATTATACACTGTTCTTCAGTTTGTTTATAAAACTCTGTTCTCAGACAAGATGTTTTTTTTTTTTATTTTGTGCAGGGTGATGAGGATGACGATGATGAGCCTGCTGATGCTGATGACGATGTCCCGGGCATGGAGGTGGTGCTGCATGAGGACAAGAAGTACTATCCTACAGCAGAGGAGGTATATGGGCCGGAGGTGGAAACTATTGTCCAGGAGGAAGACACACAACCTCTCACAGGTTTGACACATTGAAACTAATGTGCAGATTAACAAGACATGAGTGCAACTGGTGTTAGTAAGGTGAACCCGAAATTTGTTAAAATTATATTTAACATCACATCTTGCTTATTG
>JASGAT010377437.1:0-27466 GCA_030220025.1 Chelon auratus | reverse complement strand
AAGCTTAAGGTACAAACTCAGTACTTAAAACAAGTAGATGTTTTCTAACTGCTGGATAACTGTTCTATTTTGTTGATGTACATAGAAACATTTCTGCAGCTGTTCATAAATGTCCACACTTCTTTTGCTATGATTAATGGACAGATACAGAATGTGTAAAAATGTATGATGGTCGCTGCCTCGTGTTTCCTAAACTTAATCAGTCGTGAAGGACCTGGTCCTGATCCCAGTCCACACCAAACCTGAAGATGCAGAGAAGGAGCTGGATGAGCTGCACGACGTGGTGGATGCTGTCAGGAAAAGATGGAAGACTGATGTGAGTTTGACACTGAATAAAATGTTATGATCAAATATTTAAGGTGACGCTGATTAAATTTGTGGACTTACATTTTTATGATGTCTGTGAAAATCCTCAGTCAAGCAGGTCATGGTATGTCTTAAAAAACATAGCTGAAACAATGACAAAGGACTCTCAGGGCTCCTTGAAGACTTTTCAAAGGTTCTTCAGTACTAAAAGACTAGAGGGGAGTTTAGGTTTCTATGTTAAAAGTAGAAAACAGTTTTACTGAGAACATAAAGACTCCAGTTCTTAAGGCACAAACACAGATTTTCATCTTATATATGACATACCTCTATTTGTGCAGAATTCACCATTAAACCTGAGACAGAGCTGTTTTCTTTCCTTAATCGCAATACACCTTTTATCAGTTTGTGACTGTTTTTATATTTTAATGAATCCACACATGCTGTTAGTGTAGTAACCATACTTTATTACATGTAACTTAACTCTGGTCTCAAAGTAAATGTAAATAAACTTTTAATTCTGTAGTCTCAGACCTTACTCACACAGGATAGTGTTCTTCCCTTTCTCCGTTCTATTTAGGGAAACCATTTTCTGGGATTGTTAAAGTTTAATTCTAATCTACAAATCTTTGCAACTTTTCTCAAACTAAATGTGGCTTTATGGTTCTTTTCTGGAGGATTTTGGACAATTCTCCCTGCAGTCAGACCTCAGGTGTCACTGTACACAATCAAAGGCAAGCTGACCTTTTCTTTCTATCCTGAGAATATGTTGTGGAAGGTCACCAAGGTCCTGTTCAGATCTTGCATTAACATCCGTCCTGGGTGATCTGAGCTCAAGTGGTCAGGTTTAAGTGCCTGTGATCACACCTGGTATAAAAATATGGTGACAAGTAGTTTGCAGAGGAAACAGTTAAGGTAGGCAGGCTGGAGAAGCTTAAATAAATCAACGTAAATGAGATTTACCATCAGCTGTAACTGGGCTAGAAAGTTGAGCTTGACTCTGTGGCCTGTCTGAAGTAATGCTATACGCTCAATTTTCCAGTGACCATGACCTAGATATGACTAGACCATGTCATGTTAGTTAGTAACCCTAGTTGTGTGATTTTACAGTTGCCAGCACCCACAGATGTTCTTATTTAAACCCCAACTCCCCACCAGTCTTTTAGAACTGAAGAAGCTACTTGGACGAAACATCTTCAAGAAGCTCTAGAAGTCCAGTTGCTCTTCTTTCAGCTTGTTTGTTTTTCTGGGTTTCATTTGAATTTTACCAGTGAAATGACTGGTAAAAATCATTGAAATGCATTATTCTGCCCAGCTGTGCACATGCTCATTTTACACCTGTAATAAATGTGTGTTAGTGCTGTTATGTACCCTAACAGCATCAAATGTTATAGCTGGGTTGTTAGTGGCTCGCTGTTGACAACAATGTTACTCTTTGTCCTGCAGAACATCATGATTTTAGGAGACTTTAACGCAGATGGACGATATCTCTCCAAGAAGAAGAAGGAAAAGATCCGTATCTACTCTACTCCCTACCACTGGCTGATAAAAGATGACGTCGACACCACGAGTAGTAACTGTAACGACAACACCTACGATAGGTGAGGCACTCCTTAACGCTGCTATCTGAGTGGAGACTTTTTTTTTTTACACTAATCTGATGTTACCAAATTCAGTTCTTGTCAGAATCTAGTAACAGGTGATCTGTATTTTATTATGTGGTGTGTTTCAACTGATACAGAGACAAAAATATTGTCTCAAAATAGTATTTTTCTTGGGCCTGGTTGTAACATCATCTATAGTCCTGGTTGAAGAGTGTCTTCACTGTTTTTAAAGACTGTGATGCATCTTGTGCAAACAGGATCGTGGTGTATGGAGACACCATGCTGGACGCCGTTGTCCCCGGCTCGGCAAAGTCTTTCAACTTCCAGAAAAAGTTCAAGCTGAGCGATGAGGAAGTAAGACAACTCATGTTTGTGTTGATGATGTGCAAACCTTGAGTGGCCCAGAGATAACTGAACCAGTGTTGTCATTCAGTAACTTTCTTTTCTCTACAAGACTCTCATGATTAGTGACCATTACCCAGTGGAGGTGACGCTGAAGACCGACCCAAAGTACAAAGGACCAGGTAAGACAGCTGTGCCCCGGACGACAAAGGCAACATCATCCAAAGGAAAAAGTCAGAAAAGAGGTGACTTTTAGTTTGATATTTGTCTATTTACGTAATCTAATGAAACAAATGTAGTCTGATGTGTCAGATGTTTTTTTATTCTGGGTCAAGTGCATGTTTCAGTTATCGTCTTTCTAATGAAATCAACAGGACCACAGAAGAAGAAGGTGGCTGCCAAGAGGAAGCAAGGACAACAGTCCAACAGGTCGGCGAAGAAAAAACGTGTTGCATAAACAAGCTTTCATGATCTTGTCTCAGCTAATAATTATGTTTTATTAGAATTACATCCAGAACTCATTACAAAATATTTGTGTCTACTTTGTCTGTCTTATCTGGATTTTAGATTGAAAGACAACAATTCACAGATATCAGCATTAAATGGAAATGTGTTTTTTCCCCCATAATAATTGTGTTTGTCTATACAAAAGGGAAACAATTATTTGCTTATGACAGCTTCATGTGATGTTGAAGCAATTGTTGTTTGATTTTTAATTAACGTAGACTTTTATTTTAAACACTGTTAGGAATGAAATTTAATGTCCCTTTTCACCAAAAATGTACTGTAAAATCTCATTGTACATTTAATTTCCATTAAATACAAAATAATAAACATATCTTATTGTCTCATTGTGATTATGAAACTTTGTTTTAACTCGTGAGTTATTGTTGAGTTGAAATGACGAAATTCTAAATGAGTTGTTAAGTATATTAAAGAAGTTATTTAGAGACTCCTTATTAGCATATAATTCTCAGCATCCATTGCTTCTCAGTCTCATATGAAGCAACAAAATGGAGGTCATTTGTCTTCTTTAAAATGTGTCTCAGGGCATTTATTCTTATCAAAATCATAATGATGCAAACTATGACGAAAATAAATCTTTGGAACAATATTACCGTCAACGTTAACTAACCTGGAACTGGATATTTGACTAACTGTGAGTTGTAGCAACAGGTTAATGTCATGTTTGTACGATGAACTTCTTCCAGAACGCTAAATTAATGTTAAATTTGTCAGTGATGCACTTTGTTTGTTTTATCTGTGACATGACTTACGGAGATGATACATATTTTGGAACAAGCTCACAGAGCTTGTGTGCAAATAAACAACGACATCTTGTGGTCAGTAGAATATTGTAACAGCTGTTGTCTCTAATGGATCTCTACCTACTGCTGGATCAGAACCGTGAGCAAATGTTTGTTGTGTGTGTGTGTTTTTCTCTGCTGTGCTGTTCGAAGCAGTGATAGAAAAATCAGCGGTAATAGAGGTAAGTAAAGACACAGAGGATTATATACTTTCAGTGCTCTCATTACTAATGATCAGACATCACTTATGGTGATTTTGTCATGTGATCATTTATAATCGCAGTTGTCTCTTTTTTTCTGAATAAATGAGTTAATCTCCTCTTCCACTGATAGCCACTGTTGAGTAGGTGGTCTTTAGTCACACATGTGTGATCTCAGACTACATCCACATGTGTCCTGGGTGTATTCCCACTTGTAATTTAAGTTGGATACTTGTGATCAGAGGATGTTAATGCAAAGTCTGAACGAGGCCTCAGGTGTGGAGGAAGTTTTGTTTAACCAGTCTGAAGCAGTGAAAACTTTCACAGATAACTAAACAGATAATGTTTTTATATTTGGCCTAATACGCAGTAGACATCCAATACAGTGGCTCTCTTTAGCTCCAGGTTCTCTCCTCCTCTTCTCTCCTGACTCCACCCTGTAGAGGTTTAAAAGACACCTGAGATGCCTCACTATGTTCAGATATCCTCTGCTGTTTCACTCCTGCTCAGTTGGGCTGTTTTCCAATCTTGTTTTTATTCAGTCTTGTATCCCCTTCACCTTCTTCCTCACTCACATTCAGAGCTCCACCTTTTAGTTTTTCTCTTCCACCATGAGTCTGAGTCGTACCAAGCGAATCAGCTCCAGTAACTCTGTCCGGAGCAGCAGCGGCTCCAGGAGGCTGAGCGGTTTTGGTCCAGGTCAGGCGGGTTTCAGCGGCGTCTCCCTGAGCAGCAGCTCGCTGTACGCGGGCACCAACGGGCATCACCATGGCCTCGGGGCCCCGCTGGCGTCCCTGTCGGTCAACAAGAGCCTGCTGGCCCCCCTCAACCTGGAGATCGACCCCAGTCTGTCCATGAGCCGAGCCCACGAGAAGGAGCAGATCAAGAGCCTCAACAACCGCTTCGCAAGCTTCATTGATAAGGTAACAAGACTCGAGCCAAGCCCTGAAGAATCATGTATATCATCCTTCAAGTAAAAGGTACTCAGAGTCCAGCTTCACTGGCCATTTCATTAGGTACACTAGTGAATTCATTCTAATATAACAGTCCTGCAGTCTTGTCCTCATGAAACTTCTGGTATTCAGCATCTGTTGCAAATAACTGAGAGAGCTGTTGATTCAACTGTGTTTTCATTGTAGAGGCTGTGGTTTGTAGAACTATTGAATTGACACATGTTCCTATTATTTCAACATTACAGTCAGTGGGCTAGGGTTACAGAAACCCTCTAGAGTTTAATTCAATGCAGTTTAACAGCACTGATGCTGTTTCAACATGAACTGAACATTATAACAGTCATGAAGGAGGGTTTAGTGCAGGACTGTTACATTTCAGTGGATTTGTTTTCGCTGTGTACTGAATGTCTTGGCAAGTGAGTGTATGTTTGAAGATACAGGTAAGTTTCTGTTCACATTAAACCCTTTTTAAACACACAATAACATTTTTTTGGCTACTTGGCATCAGCAAAACAAAATTACTAACATTTTTTATAGTAAACTGTAAATTAGTTAACAGACATTTGCTTAATTTATAAATCTGTCCCATGTAAAGTATATTATCATTAATCTAGAGTTATGTTTGTGCCGGTCGATGGAAGTTTTGCGCAGTATTCACTCTCTTTTAGCTCAGAGTTTGGTCTACTCCAGCGCATGCTCCTGAGGGAAATATACGGCTCCTCAGCCGATAAAACCTTGTTACAAGTCCAAATGTCAAAAACCAAATGATTAACATCAATTTAACAGGATTAAGGATTTAGTGCAGAACTGTTATATTATAATGGATTCACTAGTGTGCCTAATTATCTGGCAAGAGAGTATATGCTGTATAACGTTTATTCTCAGACCACTTCAAACCTGATCAAATTATCCTAAATGATTTCTACATCCAAACTTCCTCGTGCTGAAGAACTGACAGAATGTAGATAGACTTTTAGCCTCAAATGCCCAAAACAAGCTTTTTAATCAAAACAAAGGTCTAACTGGAAGAAACACCTCAGTGACCTGTGACAGTCAATGTGACAGCCATTTTTAAACTTCCTGTTTTAGACAGAACAATGAAGAGCATACACTGGTCAGTTGTTATATAGTTGAATGTAAACCAAATTAAACCTCAAAGTCAGCACTTCCCACACATCATCACTCTTTTATTTTTAATATCTGTCCCAGGGAATAGAATAAATATAATGTAGAAAGAAAGCTATCCTGGTGGTTGTCCTGGTTAACTATTATTAACAAACAACTTTTATAATACATGTTATCCTAATATCTAAGAGCTTATTTTGTGTTATGAAACATTAAAAAGGGAAGTGAAAGTGAGACGTAGCATGGCTGAGGTTCCTGAAGAAAACATTTCCCACAGAAAGAGCGACCGGCTCTGTGATAACGCTGGACATCGATACCCTACTTAGGGAACATCTCTGCTTTCTCACGGAGTGGGTAACATTCTCACAATAGAGGCTTTGTTGGCATTCTCACATCAGCGGAGATACACTTCAGGCGTACAGACAGAGAGCTGCGCTGGACGGACACCCATTTGTGCAAATGTCCAAAATTAACTTCATCCGTTTTTTTGCAGATTACAATCAAACAATCAAAAATATGGATCTGAAAGGTTGTTTGGAGTCTTTGGTATGCCCTGTGATTATTGTAGAGCAGAACACAGTGCAATTTGAATGTGTAAGCTGCACATAAGAAATTACTTTATTAATCCCAAAATGACTATTTATGGAAATACAAAGCATCTAAAGCTAAAATATGACATTATTTTAAGATGCAAATACATTACAGCGCCTCCTTAATAAAAATGAATGCTGCAAATGCATTTATGTGAAAAATCCAAAATATTTAAATCTACAAATATTTGGCAGCTTACATTGTCAGTGTCACATGGGAACAGCAGCTGGAGGCAGGTTTTCATGTAATTTATACAAGTTTGGCACCAATTTTTGGTCTGAAACTTGTTGTAACCCCAGATCCTTAAAGTATGTCCACCAAAACACACGTGTAAGTCGGTATCTCAGAAAGTTAGCCTTTGAATTTGTATTCTCTCTTTTTAATGAATTATCTTTCTCATTGTTCATCTTGACGGTTTAACCTCAGAGTTTGGGAAATGCTTGAAGAGTCAGTCATGTACAGCTCTGTGGGAAAAAAACAACAGGATTTTACAGGTTTCACAACTCCAGAAGCCCAAAATGTTGTGAAATATATGCAGAAGTTAAATACAAGTTAGATCATTTACATTAATAATACTATGCTATGAGAATATACAACAGAAATGGAAGCGATTATATGACATAAAAAATAGCTAAAATCACTGTAGTGTTCTATACAATAAAGTAAAATTAATAAAAATAAGAATTTCAGTGGCTTCCAGTTAAAATTCTGGAGCAATACATTTACATGAATACATGAAGAAACTGGTAGATGTTGGAGAGCCAGCACAAATATTCTAATTTAAATTATTCATTGTCTATTTAAAGTGTATTAAGACTTCCCAGCTAAAGATGTAACTCACAGAAGAGTGCCTGGGTTTGTCGCTGGAGCTTTCAGACACAGAAAAGTCAAAATGTCAACCAGGCATTTGTGTTTCTGAACATGACATGAACTCAAACCAGTTATCCTTGTCACTAACCCTGCAGCCATGTGTAAAGAAAGTCAACTGATCAATGCGCTGACCCCTGCTATTAGTGGTGTAATCCAATCCCACCCGGTCCCAGCTCTTTGATGAAACTTTAAAGAGCTGCTCCCCTCATGCAGAGAAGTAATCAGTCAGATGCAGCAGGCAGACAAAGTTTGACTTGTTGCAAGATAGTGAGCCAGTTTAAATGTAAACGACAGTCATTACACTGATGAAAATACCTCCTGTTAGAGCTACACTCAAATTTAAACCCCCCATACTCGTAGCACAGAGAATGCACCTGGGATTTGACCTGATTCAGCCTGAGTCTGTGGTAATGGGCTGCTGGATATCTAAGCTATCTGCCCCATTTCCGTCCCTTTGAGTTGGACTGTAACCCGATAAATCAGGTCGGACACGGTGTGGCCGTGTCTCACAGAAAGATTATTCTGCTCTGAACAGAACGCTGGCTTTGTGTCGGGAGGGATAATAGGTGGCGGATAAACCCGGCTGCTGGGCAGGAAACATGAGCTGTGCAGATACAGGCCTGGAGTACAGTCAGGTGTTGACACTGAGCGAGAAGGTTATCTGGTGGAACGATGGCATTCCTTCGACCTCTGGTTATCAATGGACAACATTATTCTACAGCTGTAGCCACCAATTATTCCCATTATTTGTAAATCTGCTGGTTATGGTCTCAATTAACCAATTAAAAATCCAACAATGAACATTTGCTGAGCCAACTTTGCTAATCTCTGTGATGGTTCTCAGTCATCCAGGTCATGGTAAAAACCAACAAACAAGCAGAAACAATTGCACTTGTAGAGTTTCCTGAAAATGTTTCATCCAAGTCTTCATTTCTAAAAGACTGGTGGTAAATTGGGGATTGATTATAGTTGAGATTTCCTCGAACTACAGGTGGTTATTACACTCGTCATGCAAGTTTCTAATGGACACCCCCACAGATGTTCCTATTTACACCCCAAATCCCCACCAGCCTTTTAGAACTGAAGACTTGGATGAAACGTCTTCATGTAACCCATCAAATCCAGTTGCCCTCGTTTCAGCTTGTTTAATGGATGTAACATTGCTGATATTTAGCCATCAGACCTTCACCTGTAATCTGAAATGTGATCCTTCGCCTGAACACCTTCTAAATGTATTATCTGTTTTCTTTTGTTTCCTTTTGTTCTGTCTCCTTCCCTCAGGTTCGTTTTCTGGAGCAGCAGAACAAGATGCTTGAGACAAAACTGGAGCTGCTGCAGGGTCAGGGCGTGGGCCGATCCAACGTGGAGCCACTGTTTGAGGTCTACATGGCAGGTCTGAGGCGCCAGATGGACCTGGTCAACAACGACAAGACCAAGCTGGACGGGGAGCTGAGGAACATGCAGGGCCTGGTTGAGGACTACAAACACAAGTAAATCGTAGTATGATATCCCACTGTACGTTATTTGAGTCATTTAACGCACCGCCTCATCGAACTGTACTGTTTCTGCTACAGATACGAGGACGAGATTAACAAGAGAAACAACCTGGAGAATGACTTTGTTATCCTAAAGAAGGTACGTTCACTCATACTCATTCATGAGGGTGTGGCGAGTAAGATGAACCTTTCCATTATCCTGTCTCATTGTCCTAATTGTCTGGGATGCATTCACGTGTGCATCAAAATCTATAAATATGTGGCAGCTTACATTGTCAGTGTCACATGGGAACAGCTGGAGGCAGTTTTACATGTAGTTTATCCAAGTTTGGCACCAATTTCTGAAACCCCAGATCAATATCTCAGCAACTGTACTACTCACCCTCTAAAGTTTGAATTTGTATTCTCTCTTTTTAATAAACTATCATTGCTCATTGTTCATCTTGACGATTCAACCAGGAGCATTTCCTCAGAGTTTGGGAAATGCTCAAAGAGTCAATCATGTACAAGTCTGCGAGAATAAAACAACAGGATTTTACAGCTTTCACAACTCCAGAAGCTCAAAATGCTGCAGTTTTTGTTGGTGTAAATGGGCCTCTGTCTCACTCAGTAACTTCATATATTTTATGATATTGGTTTTACTATACAACAATGTTTATGCTATTTATGCAAAAGACAACAAGGAGATAAAAAACTGCTGTAATATCCATTTCTAACAAGCTAGCTATTGGGTTCTGAGTTTTGGTTTCAGCCAATCATAGGTTTTGTTGAAATACTCATTTTGATGGACATTTTAGTTATGGATTTAATATTCAACAAAAACCCAACAACATCCGTTTCTTTTTTTCTGTGTCCAGTCATGTACCCACTAAAGTTGCACTTTCCTTTAGTTCATTGTTCTATCTTTGTGTCGTGACTAATCTGAGAGTCGACTTCCTAAATGAGCTGTGTCTGGAATATTTTTTGATATCAGCCAGCGGAAATCTTTGTTGTTTTTGTTGCAGGCTATGTGGAGACCTAAAAAAGTAGACAGGAAATATTTTCAAACCATTGCAGCTTCATTGAAACATGCCCGGACATGCAGGTGTTAAGACATGGACCATTTGGACAATAACTGTAAAATCAGTTACTGATAAGAACTACCTATTAGGAAAGGTACTTTTAAATTTGGGCAAATGTTGCACATAGATTAATCTACAAATCCCTATTGCGTTTTTTGAAGAAGAACAAAATATCTTAGGAAACAGCAGAAACACAAATAAATGGTGGTAGCCATATTTCTGCTAAAGGTAGCTAGCATAAGTTACAAGCGAACAAAAACTAAAAAAATAAATTGATAATTTGATTTCCAGCAATTTTAGACAGACTTTTAATGACATTTTAATTTGTTAGTCCTCATAATTAAATTAAAAAACAGCAAAACTGCTAAATGTAGCTAGTAGACACTAAAAGGCTGGCCTTAGCAAAAACTAAAGCTAAATAAAGTTGCTGATAACTTCCTTCCTGTGGAAAACTTGTGGTAAATGTGTATCTAGCTTGGCTACAAGGCAAAAACTAAAGCTAAAGTTAAGTCATTAATGATTTCCTCTGGGCTGTTTTTCATAAATGTTCACTTATTTATAAGTCCTTGCGTTTTTGTTTGTTGTTACAGATAATTACATAATTAATTAATGTGTTGAGTTACTTGCTGCAGTTTTTATTTTAGTCATGACAACAGATTAATAATGATCACAGCACAAAAGCACAAAGATTTCAGTGCTTTTATGGTGTTTGCTTCTGCGTGTGTCTGTTCCAGGATGTGGACTCAGCCTACCTGGTCAAGGCTGATCTTGAGGATAAGGTCGGAGCTCTGACTGATGAAATCAACTTCCTGCGGAACATCTATGAGGAGGTGTGCAAGTGTCTCCATGCTTCAAAACACTTCCCCTCCATGTTTCCAGTTATTTCCCTGTTAATGCTGCACTTTCCTTTGATTCATTGTTCTATTTTTGTGTTACGACTCCCAGATGAGTTGACTCCATACATGAGCCACCTCTAGAATATTTTTTTATGTCAGCCAGCAGAAATCTTTGTTGTTCTTGTTGTTGTGAGGCTACCTGGAGACCTTCAGTGGTTAAAGCAATAAAAACCGTATATTTTCAAACCACCACAGCTTCACTGAAACATGCCTGGCTGTGCAGGTAGTGATACATGATTCATTTGATAACTTAGAGCTTAGTGCATCTTGAATTAGTCCAGTATGAGCTCAGGTGCAGACAATAACTTCGGGCCAAAGCTGCACATGGACAAATCTACAAATCCATATTGCATTTTTTTTCTAAAATGTTTTCTATTGGATTTGTGTTCATTTTAACAACATTTCCCAGTTAAGAAATGTTGCATTTTTATTATAAATGACTACGTAATTATAAAATAAAGATAAAATATCACGCAAAAACTGCAAAAATAATAATAAATGTTATAAAGTGAGTCATTCTTTTCTCAGCCTTGTTCCTCTTGCATAGAGTACTGATAGCGTCAGTTTGCTGCAAATGTGTAAGACACCTCCTTGTGCGTCAGACGAGAAGTCTTTGAATATCCTTCCATCATAAGACTATAATCTGTGCTGTGCTTGTGTGTTCGTAATTATAACACGGGTATGAAAAGTCAGTCAGTATAACTGAAAGGAAAGTGTAATTTTCCATTTAAATCTTTGCGATTTTCTTTTCAAGTCACTGCAGAATATCTTCATCTTCTACTTTTATTTTGTGCACCTTAACCAGGAGCTGCGTGAGCTGCAGGCCAGCATTAAAGATACCTCAGTGGTGGTGCAGATGGACAACAGTCGCAGCCTGAACATGGAGCAGATCGTAGCTGAGGTCAAAGCCCAATACGAGGAGATCGCTGCCCGCAGCCGGGAGGAGGCAGAGGCCTGGTACAAGAGCAAGGTGAGGACGAGGAAAGTATACTTTCATGTATACTTTGTCACTCACACTGAGCAGAGTCAAGACATGTACGTCTCTGTGATTTGTGTGATTCTTTTGGTAAAACGTTTTTTCAGATTTTTCAGTACAGTTGAGATTCAGTTGAGATTCCTCTGCTCGCAGTTCGACCAAATGTCAGTGCAGGCCACCCAGTTTGGAGACGAGCTCCGTATGGTGAAGGGAGAGGTGGCCGAGGTCAACCGACTGATCAGCCGACTGCAGAGCGAGATAGAGGCTGTCAAAGCTCAGGTACAGTCAGATGCAGTGAAATATGTAACTCCTTAGATAATTCAGATCCAGCATGGATGGCTTCTTAACCCTGTCTGTCTTCAGCGTGGCAGTCTGGAGAACCAGTTGGCTGAGGCAGAGGAACGTGGCGAGTTGACCGTGAAGGAAGCCAAAGCCCGGACCAGAGACCTGGAGGATGCTCTGCAGAGAGCCAAACAGGACATGGCCAGACAGCTGCGGGAGTACCAGGTAAAGGAGGGAGAAAGAATTTAAGATGCACAGTGAGAAAGAGTCATCTGAAAAAAATCGAATATAAAAGCCCTGTTAAGTAAAAGTGTCTTCACCTGCAGGACCTGATGAACCTGAAGCTGGCGCTGGACATCGAGATCGCCACCTATAGGAAGTTGCTAGAAGGAGAGGAGGACAGGTGAGAGAAACATGTGACTAAGACCATAGTCCCATTCAGGCCTGGCATTAACATTAAATCAAGTACAGGTGTGAACACAACCAGGACATATTTGAGGGATGATCTCACACCACATGTGGAGGTGGTCTGGGACTTATTCCTTTATTAGTGTGAACACACAATGTGTCCTGGGTCACATTAAAGACCACCTACTCAACAGGGGTGATCTGTGGAAGAGGAGTTTAAATCATTAATTCAGAAAAAAGCACACAACCACTATTATAAATTATCACCAGAAAAGGAAAACTCACTGTAAGTTAAGTTGTCTGTTCATCAGGAATGGGAGTCCTGTAAAATATTCTGTCCTCGTCCTTTAATTGCTTAGAAGTTACCCTGGGTTCCTTTGTGACCTCTCAGACTATTATTGGTCTTGTTTTTGTAGTGATGTTTGTGGGTCGACCACTCCTGCAGAAACTCATTTGACAGTGCGTGCGCTCATCACACACTTCTGTGAACATGTGTTATGAAGATCAGACTGTGACTTTTTAAAACTAAATGAGGCACTGATCAACACCTGAGTCTCTTTACATTGATTGCAAACACATCTGAACAGGTGGATTCTAATTTGGCCTTGAAATTAACTTGTAATCCTAAAGTGCACTTGCTTTTGCACCTCACAGATATGTAATACTGGGTCATTTTCCTGAATAAACACATACACAATTACAATATCTCAGTTTAATTTATTTGATGGGATGAAAATATTTTTAAACAGCATTGAATGCTTTCATTCACATATTGTGGAAGTGACAATAAACATGACCTGAAACTTGAACATTTCAGAACGGAGCAGGAAACATTAAAACTAAGCTTTTGTTTCTTCCTCTGCAGACTTGGACAACACTCCATCCTCAACATCCATGCCATCTCCAACTACAGTAAGTAACAGACTAGACTTGTCCTCTTTCCACCTGTCAGAAAAGGTGGAACCACTGCTCTAGACATCATACTTTAAGAAAGGAAACTTATATCTAACCATTTTAATCCCTGTGTTTCTATCCAGGTACTAAAAGTACTAATGGCTACCACAGTAACAGCAGCTCTCCTGCTCCAAAACTGCTGATAAAGACGACCGAAACCAGAGACAGCAGCAGATACAGCACTTACTGAGAGCGCTGGAGTGATGACAGGCTGCATGTTGGGCATTTAATCACTAACTTTCCTGAAAATCATGGAAAAATTAAACATGGAAAATGAAGTGGAAATTAATCTGGGAACGGTTGCTTCTAATATGAATAATAATAATAATAATAAGGTTTTTACTGTCACACTGAGATAGACTGCTGTATTATTGTTTCCAATATAATCTGTGATTGGATCGTGAGAATATTGTAGTTTTGCAAATCATTTTAGAGAACTGACTAGACTTTGGTTTCAATAATGATAAGCTGTTTTGAATTTTTTATGCTGTTATCGATTGGTCTTCCTCTACAGATGTGATCATTGGGACTAAATTACTTTATTACTTCTCTGCTGGTGTCGCAAATAAACTAAACTCGAACAAAAAGACGCCTGTGTTTTTTATTTCCTGTGAAGAAATCAAATTATCATTCATTCATTCATTCATTCATTCATCTTCTGTAACCGCTTGTCATGTGAAGGGTCGCAGGGGAGCTGGAGCCTATTCCAGCTGTCATCGGGAAAGATGTGGCCTAATTTATGCAAGTAATGACTAATCAATGTTATGGCAGCAGTTTTGTTTCTTAACTGTTAAGGAGAATTGTTAAAATCTTGGCTCAAAAGTTTTATATATAAATGTAATAAAAATCTAAAATATCTATCTATTTTATTTTTATTTTTGTGTTCTTGGTGTGATTTATCTATTTCAACTTCTGGATCATGTTAGAAATTACATCATTTCCAAACGTGTGTTTAGAAAAAATATATAATTATTAGTTATTCCCACCTACTGAGAAGAATATGAAATATACTTAAGGGATATCTGATTAACTGAATTCTGTTAAAGAAAATGAAACTTTAGCATGAGTGATAATACAGCTTGTATTTTAAATAAAAGTGCGTTCAAAGGAGAAACTATTACAAGTATTTACATTTTGGAACCACTAAGAAATCTGAAATAATGTAACACTGCCCCTAGAGGTCACCTTATGCAGGTGCACATTTCAGAAGGACGGGGTTTTCTTTTGTAATACTTTAAAATAATAAGGCTTTCCTTCACGTAGGCTAATATATCCACGGATGAAAATGGCAAAAATTGCAAAAATCGTGAACTGTCCTTTTGCCCCTTCGCTTAATTGAAAATGTTATAATATTTCCTTTTTCCACCATTAGTCTATCATTTAGAAATCAAACGGCGTCTATCCCAGTTGTAGTCGCAGCAAAGTAAATACACAAATATAAATATAAAAAAAATAAATAACATAAAATAAAATACACAGGTCGACTAATGTATTCATGTATTATAATTTCCATTTTTCCTACTTCGCCTAACTGATTGATTTTTTTTAATAATAAGGCTTCATTTTACTACAAGTATAAGCTCATTTATTTAAATGTCTTCAATAACAGTTGCAGTCGAAGCAAAAATAAAAAAGTAAAATAAAAAGCATTTGTATTTTTTCTTTTGCTTAACTGATTTTTTTTTAGATATTGTTAACTCAGTGAATACATGTGCGTTTATTTTATATTCTTACTTTTATGTTGTATTTAATTAGCGGAAAAATATTTAAACAAAAAATGTTTCTAGCAGTCATTGATAAGCCTGGGAGCGGTTGCTTGGTAACCGTTGGCTGAAGGAGCACGAGCTTGTAGGTTATAGAGGGCAGACACTGTCGGGTGGTTGGGGTAGGGGAACGGTTCTTCCCTCTCACCTCTGATTGGCCAGAACCGTGAAGTTTTCGCGCCAACGCGTTGCATTGTGGGGATTGGTAGCGGAAGTCAGCAGGTCGAGGGGAAGCTTGGTGGCCGTGGTGTTGTTTGCATACAGCCAGAGGGGCTTCGTGTTTTGGAGTTTGTTTATTTTTTAAGTCCGGGGGATTTTAAACTAGACCGAAACTGTAACCGTTACTGTGTGCGAATGAGGGGCGAAGAGTCGTCGGATTCCGAGTCGGGGAGGATGGAGGAGAGTTCAGTCCGGCGGAGTTTGGAGGCGTTGTGTCAGGAACTAAACATGGACGAGGAGACTGCCACCGAAGCCATGGACAACTTCACAGCCATATGGAATACCTACACTTTGGAGGTGGATAATGTATTCTAAATAACCAGTAGCCATTTACTAATTGAGACTTCAGCTAAACTCAGTACTACTATTTAACTTTCAGCGTACAGGGAGATCAGACAGCCGAAACCAAACGCTGCTGTTAAAGGGCTTCAGCTCCTGTTTTCATTTTGCTGTCTTTAGGCGACACGATCGATAAATTCAATCTTCACTAAATCAAACTATATATAAAGATATACTCGTGTTGAGCATAAATGCCTATTTAAAATCCAGTTTTCCAACAGCCACGTAACGTAGACACCGAGGTAGGTTAAGATAATTAAGAATAAATTATACAAAATAAAGTAAAATATGAACTATAGATGTTACAAGGTCTACACTACTACAATACTTTACATAGAGTCTGTTCAAATTACAGTGTCAGGAAGGTGGTATATCAACTGGATGATCATTTTGGAGGATGTAGTTGTGTTGCTTTTAAACTGGATTGAACATTTAGCCTAGCCCACTGACTACAATGTCTAAATAATAGGAACATGTGTCAGGTCAACAGCACTACAAACCTCAGCCTCTAGAGTTATCAGTGCATTGAAACTAAGGCCGAACAAAACATGCCATCATCTTATAAAATATGATACAATATTACCAATAAAAAAATAAAAAATCAAGCACCTGTGACCCAAAAATGTCGTTGAATCTCTGGACATCTGTGTTTTTCTCACTAGTGTACCTAATGAACTGGCAATTGAGTGATTATCACATGACATTCTCAGAAAAATGGGATTTTTCACCATGTAGATTTCAGTTGTGTCTTACAGAATCAAGGTTGTACTTAGATGTTTGTAGGTGTTTTTAATATCCTGACTGATCCTTCTGGTGTCTGGACGTCTGGATGTTGTGTAAAAATTTTGTCAATCTGATGCAGATACTGTGCCACACCACGTTCTTAGTGACTGACAGCCCGCCTAGATTCACTTCCCCCTGTTAGATGAGTGCAGTGCTGGCCCTGTGATTTCATTATCCCCGTCCTCAACATCACTGAATTGAGGGATCCAAGTGATTTTACAGCCTCATCATTAATCACATCATTGCTCCAGGGTGACAGATAAGAGAGGAACGGAGCAGCTGCCACATGCTGGTTAAATGCCACTCAAGGCAACTGTTGACTGATTTATCCAGCCTGCTAACAGCTGCTTTGGTCCTGAGTGACATTTACCATTTGACACTGTGGCATAAACCTTTTGACAAAACTATAGGCTATTCGTGTTTTTGTAAAGCAGCAAAAACCAGTGTTACAGTAGCCAACACTAATAATGTTTAAAGCACAATTAAATAATAATAATCTTTTGTATCACACACTTCTGACAAAGTTGCAAGGAGCATTGGAAAGTAAAATTTAAATATAAAGCTTAGGATCAAAGATGCAAACATGAATATTATATATAGAGATTCAAACTTTATAAACAAGCAACAAAAGAATAAGAAGCCTTAATTTAGGGCTTTCGCATGCCCTGATGTTTACAACCAACATCAGAAAATACACACGATTAAGAAGCCGATAACTGCAAAAATTTGCCACTTCATTTTGAACAGGGATTAACTCACCTTCATTTTCAAAACGAAGGTCATGGCAAAAACAATGAATACTGTGATGATTTTGGGTGTTAGATTTGTTAAGATTTTCATCCATTAAACAATTTTAGACTGGAAAAATCAGTAATAGCGTTGATCATTTTAATGAATGTTGAAATGATTTATTTTCTTTATGTCTAATGTTTACTGCCTGTTCCTGGTGAAGTTTGTACTACTGCTTGAAGGGCTCCAGCCATTATCAAGCTTTCTGCATTTTAAATGCTTTAAACAGAGTGTTTCTGTGTCTTTGCAGGGAGAGGTGGTCCACTGGCTGGCCTGTTCGCTGTACGCTGCCTGCAGGAAGGGCTCCACTCCCACGGTGGGGAAAGGCCTGATGGAGGGAAACTGTGTCTCCCTCACCAGGATCCTTCGCTCCTCCAAACTCAGGTCAGACTCCTCCACAGGACCCAACAATCTGTAATGTTCAGTTGATGTTGAAATGAAGCGTCAGTAAGGCGGTAATTTAACTGGATGATCATTTTCGGGGATGGAGTTTGTGGTGCTGTTAAACTGGATTTAATTAAACACTAAAGTGAGCATAAAGCCTAGCCCTCTGGCTAGCCTAAATAACACGTCTTATAATAGGAATATGTGTTAGTTCAATAGTACTACAAACAGCCTCCACAGTTATCAGTTATGTGAAACTTATGTTGAATGGCAGAACCTTCCTGTACACGTATAAAGAGATTTTTTTATAATCATTAATTTAGAGTTGTATTTGGACAGCTTGATGGATATATTTCCAGTATTCACTCACTCTGAGCTCAGAGTTAACAGTATTATTTTACTAGTGTCTATCTCATAGTAGGAGGTATTAAAAATGTTTGGAGAAAGTTAAAGAAATGAGTCTGTTAATTATACCCCCTGGTATTTTATCGAGTATGGGCTGCAACCAATTATTATTTTGATTATAGTCCCACAATCTTTAAGCCCCTCATTATTGATTCAAGTAAAACTAACATCTGCAAACATTTTGCCATCTGCTTTCATTACCAGTATGAACTTTATATTTCAACTAAGGGCTCTGTCTAGCTAAAAGCAAAACACTTTAAAACTATAAGCTGCTTTGCTTCTCCGTCCGTTTAGTTTAGACTTGCCAAACATCTGGATGTGTTGTTCTTTCCCTCTGTTACCATGTCTGTGTGCTTATTGTTCTTATAAACTTTTGACACTTCTGTCCCTGTCTCAGTCTCATCCAGTTCTTTTCCAAGATGAGCAAATGGGCCGACATGTCCAACCTCCCGCAGGACTTCAGGCTGCGCATGGAACGGCTGGAGCGCAACTTTGAGGTCTCCACCGTGATCTTCCGCAAGTTTGAGCCCATCTTCATGGACATGTTTCAGAATCCGCAGGGAGGCGAGCCACCAAGGCAACCACGCAGCCGGAAGCACAGGCACGACACAAACACTCGGATCAGCTTTTTCACCACAGACTAACCATAACTACTGCATATCCTCACCTTAAACCAAAACCTCAGTCTAAAATGAGTTTGATTTTGAACCTGATGTTTCAGCAGCTTCAGTTTTCTAATCACACACTTCACCAGTCAGTACTGAAGCTGAAAACACAAGGCTTTATACTCAGTGTCATGTTTAGTCAACACACAGTCTTGTGTTTCTATAACCAGGAAGCCAGACCAACTTCCATCCATCAACACATTTTTTGATAAAAACTGAGCCACACATGCAAACGTCTAACAGTGTGTCCTCTCTCCAACTCTGCAGGCGGCTGCCCTGTCACATCAGTGATGTGTTCAAGTTTTGCTGGACTCTGTTTGTCTACACCAAAGGTACCAACAAAACATCTTTAACTTTCTGCTGTTGTATTGACTTTGATCTTGTCTTCATGAAGGTTCTGGTATTCAGCATCTCTCCGTTGATCTAACTGTGTTTTTATTGGGGAGGCTATGATTTGTAGTGCTACTGAACTAACAAATGTTCCTGTTATTTTGACAATGAAGTCAGAGGGCTAGGCTAAATAACAGAAACACTTTAGTGTTTACACAAACTACAATGATCATCCAGTTGAATTACCACCTTTTTGATGCTGCCAGCAAATTTTGGGCTGTTTCTCTTGAAAAATTACTAAGTCATTAAATTTGTACAGACAAGCTATGCAAATAATTCTCTTCTCTATCTGAATGAAGACTCTAGTCTCTGTGATAAGTGATGTAACTGTGTGTCTGTATTTGTGAAGGGAACTTCCGTATGATCGGGGATGACCTGGTGAACTCTTACCACCTGCTGCTCTGCTGCCTGGACCTGGTGTTTGGCAACGCTCTGCTGTGTGCCAACAGGAAGGACCTCATCAACCCGACGTTCAGAGGTGAATCCAGACTGAAAGCTCAACTCAACCTTTATTTGATTTGTCTGGGGTTCTCTGTCAGGGAGTGTTTATTTAATGATGTGTGTTTGCAGGACTGCCGGCTCTGTACCGCGTTGACGGCCAGGTTTCCCCAGATGAGCCTCCTCCCTGTGTGTTGGACAGGCTGTGTGAGCTGCATGACGGTTTGGTGGTGGAGGCGAAAGGCATCAAACAACACTACTTCAAACCCTACATACAGAAGCTGTTCGAGAAACATGTATGCACTCTTTCTCAATCTCACAAATGCAAACATTTGTTTTTAATTTTAGGGATGTCCAGGAAATTCATGGCTGCCATAAACTAAAACCTAAGGTTAAAGAACAGTTTCAATATGAAATGATGTGAAGCACATATGTTTTATTTCACCAGTCTGTTCGTGTTAATCATGTTTGTCCTGATCTAATTTGAACAAACCAGATCCTAAAAGGTAACGAGGAGTTTCTGACGGAGATGTTGGATCCTCAGAACTTCATTGATAACAAGTGAGTCATGTTCTGTCAGGTCTTCACCATCTATCTCTTTCTTTCTTCATCTTCCTCTCTTATGACAGGTTGTGTGTAGTAGTGTGTGACTGTATTTTTCTGTGTGTGTTGTGAACAGTAAAGCCATAAACAGGGAGTATGAGGAGTACGTGTTGACGGTGGGAGACTTCGACGAGCGAGTGTTTCTGGGAGCTGACGCAGATGAGGAAATCGGGACCCCCAGGAAGGTCGTCCAGGAACCATCAGCCAGCCAAACAACTGCTCGGAACCAGCTGCAACAGCATGTGGAGAAGGTGAACACACAAGGGACTAAAGGGGGGAATGGAAAACCAGTTCCAGTTTTCCGTCTTGTATGTCGGAGAATTGTCTGTCTCCGGCGTCATTGACTAATCTAAACGATGCTCCTTTGGGGATTTTTAGTTGTGTCTGAGTTGGACATGTTCACGTCAATGCTGCTACCACATCCAGCATAACATCTGTCTGCCTAACACGTTGTTTGCACAGTCAAGTCAAGTGTCAATAGGAGATAGACCATAACATCTCTCTCTGTCTGCAGTCTGGCTCCCTCGCCCCGTCCACCCCTCTGACAGGACGAGTCTACCTGAAGGAGAAGGATCTGCTCGTCACGCCGGTCTCCTCGGCGACACAGAGTGTCAGCCGGCTGCAGAGCATGGTGGCTGGTTTGAGGACAGCCCCCAGCGACCACCTGATGCAGATCTTCAAGTCAGTCCTTATTTTTGTCTCTGCATCCTTTTGCTTCCGATGTTTTTGTCTTTCACAGTCAACTACGACAGAACAGACCCACAGTGAGTGGAGGAAAATTACAACTGAGTAAAGATCAGAAAGGCAGTTCAGGAGACAGAAACTAATTATGTGGAACCATAACTGGTCCAGTGAGCATCCTATAATGAACGGTTGTACTGAGTAGATCAAGTATCAGTGTGTTGTGTGCTGGTGCTGTTACAGATCCTGCTCCAGAGATCCCACAGAGTCCATCCTGGCCAGAGTAAAGACATTGGGACAAACCTTCAAAGAACATTACACCAAGGATTCTGAGGACACACCAGGCTCTCACATAGGTACAAAAACAAAATAATGTCTGTTCATAGCTCCACAGATATTGAGATGTGTAATATGTGACCATATCTGTCGCCTTATGTTCCAGACTTTGCCGAAAACCGTCTGAAGCTGGCCGAGATCCTCTACTACAAGATCCTGGAGAACGTCATGGTTCAGGAGAACAAACGACTACATGGCAAAGACATGAGCGTAAGCAGCAGTGTTTTATTCATGGACTAGCCTAAAGGTGACCTCTGAGATAAATAACAAATATTACTGATTACTTTGTAACAAGCTTTTATCAACTGAGGAGACATACATTTCCCTAAGGTGCTTGAGGAGACAGAAGCCTGAGAACTGAAATATAGAAGAATTTACCTGTATCTTCGTTTATAGACTCACTTGCCAAAACATTAGGCACAACAGTGGTAGAAGCCAGGTCTAGCCTGGAGTCTCTCCAGTTGGGAAATGATTATGCTCCAGCAAATTTTCACTGTGCCAATCGGATCGTTTGGGGGATTTTTGTGGTGATGGACAGAAGAGTAACAGTGACGTAGTCATACATGTTATCTGAGCACCGTGGCATTGAATTTGTTTACAACAAAATGACTGCCATTGGAGAACTGAGATGTTCAGAATCTGCAGTCGTGTCTGTTATTGCTGAAGATATTGAAGAGGAAATAACTTTAAAGGACGAACAATTAACAGCTGTGATTGGCTGTAGAACTATCCAATTGTGTGTGATGGTACAATCCAGATGGAGAGTTACCAGACTCAAAACAGTCCTGCACCACATCCTCCTTCATGACTGTTCTAGTGTTTGGATTGAATTAAACACTAAACTGTTTCTGTTATGGGCGGCACAGTGGCGAAGTGGTTAGCACCGATGCCTCACAGCGAGAAGGTAATTTTCCTCCACTCACTGTGGGTCTGTTGTAATCTATGGGCTGACTGGGCCTTTCTGTGTGGAGTTTGCATGTTCTCCGCTTGTCCCTGGTTCTCTCCGGGTACTCCAGCTTCCTCCCACCGTCCAAAGACATGCTCATTAGGTTCATTGGTGACTCTAAATTGGCCGTAGGTGTGAGTGTGAATGGTTGTCTGTCCCTCTGTGTTAGCCCTGAGATAGACTGGAGACCTGTCCAGGGTGTACCCCAGCTGGATAGGCTCCAGTAGACCCCGCGACCCTTAACAGGAATAAGTGGTTACAGAAGATGAATGTTTCTGTTATTTAGCCTAGCCCACTGATTACAATGTCTAAATATAATTCAGTAGTACTACAAACCACAGCCTCCACATTTACCAATTATTTGAAATTAGTGCTGAATACCAGAACCTTTATGAAGAGAATATTTAATACAGGGTTGTTATATTCACTTGTGTACCTATTAAAGTGGCAAGTGTATATTGGTCTGCTTATTCTGTTCTACCCTTTAAAACATATAATGTCTTTTATTATTTCAGTCCTATGTGGTAAAATGCTATAAACCAAGTCACACCATTTCCCAGATCAAGAATGGACTAATGTCTGGTGTGTTTATATCTACTGTTGGTGGATAAAAAAGGAAAAACATCGGCCTCAGAAATACAGCGCGAGACATGCATTTTTTTCTCTATCTACAACTTTACACAAGGCTCTGAGTGAATTTAAATATGTGTGTGCTGCTTTCAGGTTTTGCTGGAGCAGGACATCTTCCACTGTTCCTTGATGGCGTGTTGTTTGGAGGTGGTGTTGTTCTCCTACAGCTCCCAGAGGACCTTCCCCTGGATCATCAACGTCTTCAAACTGGCCCCATTCTACTTCTTTAAGGTATCACACTCAGTTTTACTTTCATCAGTATCTGATCAGACCGAGACATTTATCTCTGATCAGACTCCTTCATACACAAAAAGATCTCTTACAGCAGAAAAAGCCAGGCAGTGTTACTGTGTGTTCAGCAGCTAAAAGGATTTTAATATCCTTCTGGAGGATACTCATTTGTGTCAGCAACCACTTCAGTTAATTTCATATTCTGATAAGGTTGTAGCTACGTCAGGCAAGGTCTTTTCTTTGCTATACCAGTTAAAAGCAGTTGTGTAAAGTGTGTTGTTCAGCTGGCTTCAGGTTTAGTGCTGGAGCCCAGTCAGGTGTTTGACTTGGCGTTTATGTGCAGGTGATCGAGGTGTTTATCCGCTCAGAGGAAGGCCTGTCCAGAGACATGGTGAAGCACCTGAACTCAATCGAGGAGCAGGTTCTAGAGAGCAGTGCGTGGACCGCAAACTCTGCCCTGTGGACCGCCTTGCAGGCTGCTGAGAACAAGGTCCCCACAGTGGAGGAGGTCAGAGGAACACACACACACAATAATAATAATAATAATAATAATAAACCTGTTTAAGGATGTTGAGATCACTGTGTGAGTTGCTCTAATAAAATGTAAAAGTGTAAAATGTCTTCAAGTATTAAGATTTTACATTTTGAGGTGATGACTCAACAGAATTTAGATCAACCTCCAGGACTTAAATGAACCAGCAAAAGACTAGAGATTGAATCTCTTATTGTCGTTCACTTTCTTAGTAAAAAAGGTCTTAAAGCATTGAATTTGGTTTCAGAAAGATCCATCAGGCACATTTACTATTTGACCTGACCTTATCTCATCTCTCTACAGGTGAATTTTTCCTCCAGTCTTGATACAGGTTCTGGTTCTGCCTCTGGTTGCACCACTGGAGTTCAGTCTCATCTGCCTCTGTTGACCCTTTCCCCCATCATCCACCCCCGTATCAGGGAGTTCAGGTCAGGCCTGGGCAGTGCCCGTAAAGGTGGGTGTGAACATCTAGCATGTCTGTGTTTATACTTTCGATGTGAAACCAACTTTAATGTTTTATTCCACCTCTTCCAGATGTGCCCCCCTCTCCGCTGTCGGTCCACGACAGGTACAGCTCTCCTGCGGCCGGCAGCGCCAAACGCCGACTCTTTGGCGACGATTCTCCGACTCCGGTGACAGGTCTAACCCTCAGTGGGAGTCCGATGTCGTCTCCAGCCAAGAGGCTAACTTTTGGCTCAGGCACCACCCTGAAGATCGGAGGCCAGGGAACTCAGACCACCGTCCTGAGTATCCCAGTACAAGGTCACTACACATTTGTACACACCTTTTAGATCTATTTACACGGTAGTTTCACCTGGGGGCCTCTTGAAATTTGTAATAATTACAGAGGTCATCTGTGATCTTAATCCCGTTTGAATCAGCCAAGTCCACATAAAACACACAGAGTTTCTGCTTTTTACTAACTGTGTCTTTGTGTGAATACTGTTCTCACTGACTACACGTGATTCCTCTGTTGCAGTCACTGCTCAGTTCCTGCTGACCACCTCCCCCAGTCGGCCCACCGTCAGTGTCGCCCCGACTGCTGAACCCCAGGCAGGAAATGTGCGGCCGCGGCGTACCGGCTCACTCGCTCTGTTCTTCAGGAAGGTAGGAGAACGGATTCAACGTTCAGAACAGGACTTAAATCATCATTCAGTATTTAGTTTTTCATGTCATTGGAGACCCTTTGCTGGTCTGCCTCTGTTCAGGAAATAAACAAATGTTCACATCAATCAACCCTATAATGAGTAGAATCTTTTCCATTCATATTCCTATTAAATATTCTGTTGGTAAATTAATCAATTAATTGACTACTTGTTGTTGCTCGCCTAAAATTTAGAGTGTGGAAAGATTACAAAGCTGAAACAGTCGAAGTCGAAGGCATTTTTTTAAATAAAACATATAAGAAATAACCACATCTGTTCATGATGAAAAATGTATGCAGAAGAAGGTGCACAGTGAGTGAAGTTGGGACGCACTGAAATAGATTTAAAATACAGAGCCGAAGAAATGAAAATACGATGACTGAACTCTAGAATGAGTAAATGTGGCATCTGCAAGCACTATGCCAAAGAGCCGTCCATACATGGTCAAGACTTTTCTCTTTACACCTGCCTCTGACCATGGCTTAGTCCCAGATGTAGCTCTGCACTGAGATGATGCAGCTGGTAACAGAGGTGTTTTTTTATTTATGTTATTTATTCCTCTGATAAGTAGAAGGAGATTTCCAGATCATAGCTGTTCATCTTCTGCTGTGTCTTTTATCTCAGCACCTCTCCGCTGGGTCTGCAGCCTGTTTTTTCCTGCTGTTGGATGTTTTTTTTTTTCTTTTTTGATGAGCTCGTTCTCTCCGTCTGTTTTCAGGTTTATCACCTGGCCAGCGTCCGTCTGAGGGATTTGTGCGTGAAGTTGGACATCTCGTCGGAGCTGCGAGGGAAGATCTGGACGTGTTTCGAGCACTCGCTGGTCCACTGCACCAATCTGATGAAAGACCGACACCTCGACCAGCTTCTGCTGTGCAGCATCTACATCATATCCAAAGTGAGAAAATGTCTGTGAAGGTTCTCAGCCACCGAGGACATGGTGCATACACAACAAAAAACACAAAGCTGGAACAAGGGCGACTGGACCTGTTGGGTTACTTGAAGAGATTTGCCCTCTCAAACACTATAGTCATGTGAGTTACAGGTGGACAACTCCCGCTTATAAAAACGTACCCAACAACTGAAGTCCAGTTTCCTTTGTTTTAGCTTTTTTATGTATTTGTGAAAAGGAATCCTACCTCTTGAATTATTAGTGTGGTGAAGGTGGCACTTTTTTTTTTTATAGATAAACAGTTGTGTTTATTTATGAAGAATTTCTCAGTCTTAAGTTATTGATGAAGCAAAAAATTGCTCAGACTAAGAGATAAGATAGGATGAGGAAGAAGCTCAGAGTACAGCCTCTACTCCTTTGTGTTGAAAGGGGTGGTCCGTGTATCTGGTGAAGATGCTTCCTGGGCCCCTCCCTTTGATAGTTTACTGGGCTCAACCATCTGGGAGGAGACCCTGGGGTAGACCCAAAACCTGCTGGAGGGATTATATAACTCGTCTTAGCCAGGAATGTCTTGGGATCCCCCAGGAAGAACTGGAAGGTGTTGCTAGGAGAGGAACATCCGGTATTCCCTGAATAGCCAGTTTCATGGCAACCTGACCTTAATGAATAAACAGAAAAAAATCATTAATTTATTCATTTTCATCTAAGTTAATATCGGTGGATTTTTAGGACTTTCCTCTTCTACCTAAAGGTGTAAAGGTTTTCCACCTGATATCTTGTCGCTGCTTTGCTAGTCTGTATCAGCCAAGATCCGTCTCCAGTATTATCAGGGAGTGGTCTGATGTAGACCTGGTCCCCTTTACTGTTGACTGTAACTCCTGTGATTCCTTCCCTGCAGATCACCAAAGAGACACACACCTTCCAGGACATCATGAAGTGTTACCGCAGCCAGCCACAGGCCAGCAGCCATGTGAGAAACAAACACAAACTACTTTAACTACCAGAGGAGAGAAGTCATATTTGAGGAGGCTTACACTGTGTGTATGTTTGTATGTGTTTGCAGGTGTACCGCAGTGTCTTAATCCGTCACACTCCCAGAGAGGCGTTGGCTGATGAAAACATGGAGGTGGATTCTGTTTCAGGTGGAGAATGTAAGATCAGGCATAAATAACTTCGTAATCGTCTCGTAAACTGAGAGGGTGTGACTCACTAACCTATTGTAGCCAAACTTCATTTTTATCAGAGTATACTGTAAGTCTGGGAACACTTATTGGATTGTCCTCCAACCAATCAGAGCCATTTAGTTGTAAACCTATTCAACTCCACAGTGCTCAGATCTTACGTACGACTACGTCACTGTTATTCTTCTGTATATCACCACATAAAGCCTCGCCCGCACAGTGTGATTGGCCTGGCAGATCTTTTCTGGAGCATAATCCATTTCCAACGGAGAGATTCCAGACCACCTGACTTCCTGACTAGTAACTTACAGCAGCAGTGCACTGATATTTATACCAACTGAGAAGTGAGTTTATTTCTTCTGAGGCTCACGCTCATTAAGAGTTCTCTCTTTATTAACTACATCTCAGTACTCACTTTTTTTTACCTGGCTAATTTTTGACATTTGAAGGTCTGAGGAGTTTTTGATCTGATGCACCTTTTTTTTTATAAGACTTTCTTTTTTTTATCTTACTACTCTGCACAAATTAAACAAAACCTAACCCCAGTGCATCTTTTGACCCATCAGACTTTTCTCCAAATGATTCTGACAGATACACATTGGAAACCACTGACTTCTAAAGTCAGGTTTATGGTCCACATCCCTTCTTCACCATAGACACTTCTATGGAACCATACGCTGTAGGCTGATGTCCACCTTCTTAAAAATGTAACTCCACATCACAGTGACGCAGAGCCCATGATTTCTTTG
>JASGAT010377433.1:0-14873 GCA_030220025.1 Chelon auratus | reverse complement strand
CCACTCCTTCATGGAAACAATATTCCATGAGTGCTTCTTTCAACAGGATAATGCTCCCTGGTTGGGGAATGGTTTGAAGAACATGACAGCAAGTCATGCCTCCAAACCATCATCTTGGTGACGGCTGTGGTTCAGGTAGAGTGGGCTGTCCACGAACCAGTGTCAAGTGTCCATGAACAAGACACTGAACCCCGAGCTGCTCCCAGTGCTTGGCACTGGGGTGTGAATGTGTGTGTGCTTGTGTGAGTGACTGGGTAGATGTGTTTGTGACTGTAAAGCGCTTTGAGTAAGAAGAGATAGATGCTGATAAGGTCTTGGTGTCATATACCACACCACACCTCAGAGGTCTAGAGGACTCCATGCCTCCATAGGTCAGGGCTTTTTTGGTTGCAAAATGGAAAAACTACACAACAATAGGTAGGTGGCCATAATATTATGGCTGATCAGTGTAAAGTGTATTAAGAGAGGGTAAAAAGAATGTTTGTATGAGTTTGTTCGTACTGTTTGATTATGGATTGTGAGACCAGTCACTCATTAAGTTAACCCTCTGGCGTTGTATCAATCATCTGTGATTGCAAAAACACCATTTGTTATTTTTAATATATTTTGCAGATTTGATTTATGATGGTTATCTTGTTGTGTTTTTATCTATATTTAGTAAAATTTAATTTCAGAGGAATATTTTATGGAAGTTTCGTAGTTAAAAAAAACCCAAAACAATACTAATTCTGTTTTTAAATCCAGTAAAGAGCAGTAAATGCTGGTCAGTTCTCATAGAGCGTGTTAGAATAAGCTATCGTCTTTTCATCTGCAGATACCAGAATAAAGACCACTGAGATAGTATAGTCTGGGAGATAAAAGGAAGGTACAACCCCTTTCTAGATGTGCTGATGAAAGAAATCGGATCTTGATGAAATATATTAAATGACAAAGTGCAACTTTAGTCACTTGATCATCAAAAGACAGCAATAACTTAGCTCTGAGATTCTTTTTTAATATTATCCAGACGACATGAAAGACTGTTAAAGCTGCTAGCGTCAGTGGAGTAATGATAATGAGGTTATTCGACTGCAAGAACAAAACCTCAATCATAACTTCAGTCAGACAGGACATAATAAAGGATGTGTCTATGATACCAATCATTAGAATACACTCCATACTTCTATGTCTTTGTATAGTTCTGAAAATCACATCTTATGTCATGTCCTAAATGATTTGTCTCAAGAGTGGCATGTATAAATTTAAGAGGGGACACAGAATAGATCCCAGGGGGGACACTACTAAAGTATATTTATTAATCTTTACATAAAGATCAGTTCAAAATATGCACAAAAATAACAATCATACTACATACAAAATAACAGTAAAAATAATTAACTTTTTAAGATGAATCAGTCACATGTGTGGGATGTATAGCAAATAAAAGGTGACCCAGAAGAGAGGGACATGCCACAATAGTATGTTATTGAATCTTTAGATGAATAATAGTTTAAAATATAAATGCAATGTTAAAACAATCACTTTCTCCTTAAGTTGTTTAAGATTAAGTTTGAATAAGTTTCTGAGCCCAAATTATTTGCTGCAGTAGTTGCTTGGTTAGTAAATTAAAGGGGGCCCAGAATAGATCCCAGTGGGATTTCCAGATAACCAAATGACCTGACACAATGACAAAGTTTTCTATTGGTCTTAAAAACTGCTTGCAAATACACAGACATGACTGATATAAGAACTAAAGCAAGTTCTTCGAGAGGCTGAACACCTGTGTGTGCCAAGTATTGTAGAACCATTTTTTTGTTTAGCGCTTATTTCTATTAAGACTCAGGAACTTCTTCAAACTATTTTCTGCCTTCTTGCATTTACTTTATGTCTCCAGTAAAGCCCTTTTCGCTCATTTTGTGCTTTTATAACTATTTTCTGCTATGAGTACACTGGCATGCCGTGTAGCCAATCCAAACACTACTCCGTGGAATTTTCTCGTGCCTTGTCAACCATGTTGCATACACACCCTATAGCATTAATGAACAGCAGAGATCTCATTTTGAATAATGACACAGAAATGTCAGCATGAAGCCACTGGCCTCGCTTTATTTTTGTTATCGCATGCTCTGAAATATTGATGAGCCTCCCTTTTTCGCTGATGCCATCTCAGATATTTGGCTCTGACTGATGAACGCTGGGGTATTTTCCCTGCCAGGCAACCAGGACTGTTTACTGTTAACAAAAGCTGCAGTGCAGGGCGTGGGAGAGGAGGGGTAACCATCCTGAGATGTGAACAGTTTGTCACTATTTTCACCTCACTGCGGTCTGTGCCCAGTTTGCTGTCTTCCTTGAGAGTTGTCTTTGTTTTCACCTCCTGGAGGCTGAAGGAAACACGTTCTGCTGCTAATTTCATCCCTCTCCCTCTGTTAATCACTTGCCCTGCGCATCTCTAAGGCTCTGATTTATCACCTTGTTTTTGCTTTCTGGTAATTCCCTGGTGATGCCACCTGTCTTAACGAACGCCCAAAATAGAAGACTTGTCACGCAGAAGTGGGCTGAGGAGGAGATGTGAAGTTTTCTTCTTCCTTTGTCTGCAGTTTACTCCACTGCACAGATAGAAACATCAGTGATTAAAATGTTTGTGTAAAGATAAATGAGTGCTGGATTAAAGAAAGATTTTTAGCAGCATGTGATGTTTGTCAGTGTGATATGAAAGACCAAAAACACGGCTGACAGCGGATCAATCATTCACTGAAAAGTGCAAACAACATTCTCGATCAGACTGGGTTTTCATTAGAAAGAAAAGATTTTATTTCCACCAAAAGGACATGAGAGTTGTCTTACCATGAGGTCCATTTCCAGTCTCTTATTTCAATATGCATTTTCAATTTATTTTTTTTCCCGGAGTGACTACAACAATGCCATTAGTTTCAGCATGCTAAGACGTTCAGTCCTGATGCATGCATGAATTTATCTGCTGTTCCTCCTCTCCTCCCTTCTCTTCTGTCCCACCTTCCTCTTTGTTGTCCCTCAACCCAACCGGCCTCAAGCAGATAAGACTGAGTTGGTTTCTCCCTGTCCGAGGGGAGTTTTTCCTTTCCCACGTGGGCTTGACTTAGTGTTTTCTCTGGGAGGTTTCAGGCTCTATGTTCGGTAAAGTGTCTTGAATTAATGAAATCAAATCACTTTAACCGAGGTCCCTTAGTGGTCCAATAAAATGAATATCTGTACTTTTAATATCTTTAAAAGCAAACAGTCAGAGCTAAATTCCAGTCACCAAGTCATGATGAACATTTAGACTCACAGCAGATGGATGAGTAGCAGTGACATGTATATATCAGCGCAGATGGAGAGATGCCATCAGCAGCAGAGAGATGGAGGCGAGCGGTTTTAGTGCACTGCTGTTTTTCTCCAAGCACTCCAGGCAACTTTTAAATATAAAAGAGTGAAGTATTGATGATTTAATGATGTGTGAGAGTACAAATATTGTTGATGAACTGATCAGGAATTATTCATACAGTTGATGCACAAAGGCTTGTGTGAGTGTGTCTGATTCAGGAGTAGGTTTCCAGGCCAATGTCTTTAGTGCAGCTGTTAAGTACAACTGTGAACATACCCAGGACACACACTGAGGTTGAATTTGACTGATTTAATCACGTTTGACCTCATTCCTTCGGTAGTGTGAACACATAATAAGTCCTGGGTCACATTAAAGGCCACCTACTCAACAGGGATACCCTTGAGTAAGCAGAGTTTTGCCTCATTAATTTACTGTAAATGATGTCTGTTCATTAGTGGTGAGAGGCTTTTAAAATATTCTGTCATTGTAGCTGTTAACTTACTAAATAACACATAAATCTGAACAAGAATTAAGAAATTAAACTACTCAATATAAGTACACTGTGTGTGATTCTGTCATTAAAAACATTAATTTTTTGATGTGATCATGTTGATGTATAAGGAGTCACCTGGAGTTAAGTTAGATATTTCCTCAATAGTGGAGATGTTTCTGTCACTGCTTCAAACAGCACAGGGGTAAAATTAAGGTGTGTATGGATATAATCAATAATATGGAAAGCAATAATAATAATTTTTAAAAAAATAACCCGTAGAGAGCAACTTTACTGCTTGCTCCAAAACATGTATCATGTCCCCAAGTCATGATGTAAACACAACAGTTGCTCATGGTTCTGATCCAGCGGTAGGTAGAGATCTACTAGTGACAGCAACTGTTACAATATTCTACCGACCAAATGATGTTGGTGTTTATTTGAACACAGAGAAACTGTGATCAAATTTCAAGTGCTGGTATGGGGGCACAGCTGGAGACACATTTTAATGCCATGAGTACTTAAAGATGGTCACTTGTGACTGGATTGTCCAGGACGGATGTTGATTCGAGGGCTAGGTTAACTTAGTTCTCAAATCTATATATCTTTGTCTGTGACTGTAAAATCATGGCAAAACGATGTTTTGAGCTTACTAACATAAAATAATAACTGTGCATGTGCTTTCAGTGAGTGAGAGAAACTTCACAGCTTGTTCCAAAATATGTATCCTCTCCCTAAATCATGAAATCCAAATTTCTTTAAATTAGGACTTTTTTATTGAAAACTGGAGTAAAAAATTAGAAAAGAATATGAAAAAGGACGATGAAATAGTCAGTCAAATAATCAAGGACATTTTCTGACCGGCAAGCTTTCTAGACAATGTACGTGTTTGATAGAGAGGATGTGGATTTTTCTTTGTGAGCACATGCTCTTGGAGAGAGAACATTTCAGAAGATGTGTACATGTTTTTGAAAGACTAAGGTCACTTGTCAGGAGATTTGAAAGAATCAGAAATGGTAAAAACTAAAGACATTTTCAACTGGACATTGATTACACTTTAGGACATTTTCAGAAGAAAGGAGTAGGAAGTCAATTTGTTCAATTAAACTGTAACTTTGTTGTCTGATAAGCTTTGGTATTAAGTTAGGACTTGCACTGAGATTAGGATAAGACGTTAGTGAATGTATGATCTCCTCACACGTATAGAAGCACAAATCAGTATACATATAACCATGTGTGATTGTTTGTTTATACATGTTTGCATCCATATTCCTATGAAAGCATGCACTGTGAGCATATTTATCAGCCTGTGTACATACTTGCCTGTGTTTGAGAAAGAGACCGCAGATTCTTCTGACCTTGGATGCCTGTGAAGCTGCTGGAAACATGCAGCAGCTCATCAAATATTTACCGCTCCATCTAATTCAGGACTTCATGTGGTCTTTCTTCCTCTGGCCTCGGGCTGTTGGCCGCAGGCTGCCATAGAGGAGCTGAAAACACATCTGTTCTGAAGTCCAGACTTACTAAGAACACATGAAAAGCACCATTCATCCCTTAAGAATCAATATTTTGGGGTTAATACTTTAAACTTTGGTCTGTGTTCTGGATTTAAAGTCTAGAGATTGATTTGTTGATTGTTGTTATAATAACTGGGATTGTTTTTAACTATTTTTAAGTCAGAAAATCTGTGGCTGTTTGCACCTGAATTTCACAAAATCTTATCCCTGTGAAGCCTGATGTATAAAAATCTGAATTAGAGTATTTTTTTTTAAAAAAACAGCAGGGCTTATAGGACAGCCTTACAACAAACATTTCAAACATTGTTGGTTGTATCTTTTCACAAGCAGAATCCTTTTTATGACCTTTTTATTTTGCCTTCTTATTTGTCTCTCTGAATTTCTTCTCTGAATTTGTACATATGCAGCACAAATTCACTAGATCCCAAACTGCTCAAGTATCTGTGGGATGATCCACAGAGACCAATTCATGACATGAGGTGACATTTTCATCTTTTAAATAATCAGTTTGATTAAATAAGATAAATTAGCCAAAACAAAAATAAATAGCATTGTAGCATTGTGTAGAATGCAATATGCATCATGGAATGCATTACAGTCACGACTGAAGTAAATTGCCATATACAGCGACTATATCATATTTGGGGATGAGATTGTTTGTACATCAAATGATTAATGTGGAGGACTCTAGGAGTAATGGTCCCATCAACCAGAAACAACTTTCAGTCTGTGTCTTGTTCCATCCCTTTGCTATCTTGGTATGTGCTGTGAAGTGCTGACCCCTGTCAGCTGCGGAAAATGTCTGCAATGGACCATGGAGCAATGGAAGAAGGTTGAAGGCTGATCTGATGAATCATATTTTCTTTACATCCCATGGATGTTCAGGTTGCCTAAAAGATGGCGCCAAAATTGCAGGGAGTATGAGGCTTTAGTTAGTGCTGTACTGACTTTGGGTCCTTCCATTTAGATGTTAATTTATCATGTAGCACCTACCCTAGCACTGGACCATGTCCACTTTTTCATGGCAACAGTATTCCCTGATGGCCTTTTTCAGCAGGATAATGCTCCCTGGTTGGGGAATGGTTTGAGGAAGGACAACAGGTTCAAGGTGGTCATTCAGCCTCCAAATCCCCCAGATCTCAATCCAATCCAGCATCTGTGGGATGTTCTGCTGAACAACAATTCCGATCCATGGAGGAATCCACCTCTCAACTTAAAGCAGGACTTAAAGGATCTGTTGCTAATGTCTTTGTCCCAGATACCACACACCTAGCACACCTTCAGAGGTCAAGAGAAGTCCATGCCCTGATGGGTCAGGACTTGTCTTGTGGGAAAATGGCGAAATACACAATATAAGGCAGGTGGTTATAATGTTAAGGCTGATCTGCGCAGGTGTCCACTGTACGGCTGTACTGCTGATCAAACGTTTTAGATTTAATGTGTGAAACATAAGTTTCCTGAATCTCTTACAGGAAAACTGCAGAGGTCAAGCTTAACCTTCAAACTTTGTAACTAATGCACTGTTTTTGTTTTTTTGTTTTTTGTTGTTGTTGTTTTTTGTTGTTTTTTCTCATTAGCACCGTTCAAAATTTATCATTTGCTAATATAGAAAGGCCAAGGTCTTACTTTGCTATGAAAATATGCTTTGAAACGTTTCAACTAAACAAAAGGTGTAAAGATGTAGCTATAACAAGTGGCAGAAGACATGGATACAGTGATTACTGTCATTAAGCATGGCAAGTTATGAGGGTGTCATCTAATACATCTTTGTAAATGTCATAGATTTAAAGTGGACAGCAGGTTTGTCCGATAGTTGGAGAGTCCACTGAATGCAACCCTTAAAATCTGATCATGGAGAGAGAACAAGAAAGACCACATCTTTGATGAAAAGCTGTTTCAGTAATTGCCTCCATCCACATTAAACGGGCAAAACTGGTAACTCTTCCTGAGCATGCACAAAAAGAAAGCTAAAGAGGAAATAGTGTTATATTTTTTTGTCAGTGGCTTTTGTGGAATAAAAGGTGTTGTGGAGTCATTACAAAGGATTACCTTTTTTAATGTTGCTGTATCTTCGCTCTCTTAGAAAGCAAAGCAGAAGAAGAAGCTTTTAAGAATTTCCTTGGAGTTTCTCTAAATCATTTCTCTGATAAAGTGTTAAAAACCAGGACAAATTTTTTTCCTGTTGTGCGTGCAAAGCTACCACTCAAACCCACTCTCTCCCATCTCATGACTGTAGATGTGTTTCCACCCAGATTTAAAGGTGTTTTCATCAGCTCTCATTTTGATTCATTGCAGAGTCGACCTTAGATTGGGCGACAAGCAAGAGCTGCTTTGCGTGTTGGCAGCTCCGACTGACAGAAATACTGTGTGGAGTTGACAGTGTGAGGCAATTTATACCCAATGTGCGTGAGGGCACAAGAGGACGGAATTAATCACTAGTTAGTTTAGATTCCTCTGAATAGAAGGCTCGATTAAGTTGTCTTTGACAGGTTTGAATTTTGATTTCAAACGTGATCTGACGGAGATCATAAACCTTAGAAACATGGACAAAAGCTGAGAAACATCTGTTAATGTAGACCTGAACAAGGAAGTAAAGAAACATTTAGAGCACCAAAATCTGTAGATCTCTCCAGGACCACAATCAGTTACCAACAGAGAGACTCCAGAGACTCCAGAGAACAACAACATTTCATCACTTAGAACAGAACAAAATCAGATGTGAGATGTTGCATCAAGGCGCTGCTCTTTGGACTCACCTGCTCCACCTTTTGTACCCTCATCCTCCTCACAGACAACACGTGTTAACAGCAGCGAGCTTCTCGTCCACACGTCACCTCCCTCCACTTCATTTCTCTTTCACACTTTCATTCCCTCTGACGCACAAAATGCTTGCACGTTCTCCGTTCATTTATTTATTTATTTATTTTTCTGTACGAGTCACCTTCAGCCTCGCTGTTAATCACTCCTTTCACTCGAGGGAACCTTGTCCTCTGTTTCTCCTCTGCTTCTCCTCCTGCCCTTCACCTCCAGTGATTAATTACAATCAAGGGATCACTGCAGAAAAAAAAGAGGAGTAATAGCTTAGCACAAAACAAATCAGCAAGATGTATTAAGGAATGTGGACTGACCCTCACTGTGTGGATATATATGTGACTTTAAGATCCTTTAGCTCTAGTGTGCTGTGTGAGGTATATACTGTAGCACTGTATCCTTTTGTGGAACATTGAATCTGCTGGACCTGTCCAAGCTGTACCCCTCCTCTCACTCGATGACAGCTGGGATAGGCTCCAGCAGACCCCGCGACCCTTAACAGGAATATGTGGTTACAGAAGATGAATGAATACATGAATTCATGAATGTGCTGGAAATTGTTTCTCCATCTCCAAGATGTTTCCGCATTGACAACGTCATGTAGCTAACATAGGGGCATCACAGGGGCGAGGTGGTTATCACTGATGCCTCACAGAGAGAAGGTCTCCAGCGAATGTATCTCAAACAGTTTTAAAACCAGCTTCAGTGAATGCTCTTTTGGTGGGATGCCCTCGCTAATTTTGTTTCCTATTAAAACAGGGTTGAATGAAGCTGGTTTTGAAGCTTTATTGCTACGAATAACAAATGAGCGAGACTATTTGCCAGTTATAAACAGTTTTCTCATTAACTAACATTGAATAAAATATTTGTCATAAATATGGACTGGGTGGAATTAACAGTTACTAACATGTTAGCTAACAGAGCTAACAAGTTAATGTTGACAAACTGTTAGCATCTGTAAGACAGTTTGTTAAGAACTCACAGATCACAGAAAGTACACGCTATATACATTTTTTTTTTACATCTCTCTTTTTGTTGTTGGTATACTACATATGTTTTACGCCAGCTTCCCCTTACTTATTTAGTTTCCTTTAGTTTCCGCACGCAGACGCGTAAACACATCAGTCACTGTGTAAACAGGCTGTCTGCAGAAATGCTGAGCTTATCTGGTGGTTGACATGTGAGACATGTGAGATGATCAGAAAACACATGACGAGTCAGAAACTGCAGCCCATTCTGTTGCAGAAGCAGAAAAACATGGCGTGGCGGACAGCTCCAGCGGGAATGTTCACATGTTTAGCTCCAGAGTACTGTAATTGCAGAATTTAATCAATTCTGAGTTTAAGTCCTGGTCTCGAATTAAATAGTGTCACCCTATTAATCTGATGTTCAGGGGTATTTTGTAGCAGTTATTAATCATATGTGTCATTAGGGGTTTAAAATGCAACTCACAACCTTCCACGAGCAACCTTAGCTGAAATACTTGAAAACCAGCTTTATATTCCAGGTACTTTCTGTGATCAGTGAGTTTACCATACAGGAGCTAGTCTAGTTTGTCACTATGAGCTTATTAGCTATACTAGCTAACATGTTAACTACTGTCAACTGCTGATTCTACGCAGCCCATATTTTTTGTTCATTATTGTCACAAATATTTCATTTATTGTCTGTTTATGAGCAAACAGTTATTAACTGATAAAGAAATACTAGCTTGTTTGTTGTTTATACAACGATGCATTAAAAAGAAACTACATATTCAAGGGCAGGCAGGCATAAAAGATCTCAAGTGTATCAAATTCAACATACTATGTCAAAAAAAATACCCAGTCCATATATTTTGTTGATTATTAACTATATTTTATTTAGTTTCTGTGCCAGCTTTATTCAGTGCTTCATTCAAGCTAGCATCCTAGTCAGAATCAGAATCAGAATCGTCTTTATTGCCATGTATGTTTGCACATACGAGGAATTTGTTTTGGTGGTTGGTACAATAAGCATGAAGCATATAAATAGAGCATCCAGTGTACATGTGTACACTTCATGTGTGCATTAATTAATAAAAATGTGCTTTAACAAACAAAGTGCATTAATGTAACGGAGAGACTTAAAATGAGAGTCCATGTGCACATGTGGGTGTATGTGTGAGGGGTTATTGACAAGTCCAGCCACAGACGAGAAGAAACTGTTCCTGTGACATGAGGTTTTTGTCTTTATGGACCGCAGCCTCCTGCCAGAGGGGAGTGGCTCAAAAAGTTTGTGTCTAGGGGGAGTAGGCTGCAATCCGTCCAGCCCACCTCAGTGTCCAGGAGACGTACAGGTTGTGGGGAGAAGGCACATTGCAGTCATTCGTCCTCTGTCCTTGGCATTAGCAGCAGCATGCCAGACGGTGATGGAGGAGGTGAGGATGGACTCGATGATGGAGGTGTAGAAGCGCACCATCATCGTCTTTGGCAGGTTGAATTTCTTCAGCAGCCGCAGGAAATGCATCCTCTCTGTTGTGATTTTTTAAGCTGGTGTTCAGTTCCCACTTGAGGTCCTGTTTTAGGGTTCCCAGGAAGCAGAGGGTCTCCACAGTGTCAGCCTGGGAGTCACCCATGACGATGGGGATGGGTTGGTCTGCATTCCACCTAAAGTCCGTCTCCACTGCCTTTACAGCATTCAGCCATAGGCTGTTTGTGTCACACCACGACACCAGATGATTCATTTCCCACTTGAAGGTGGACTCGTCCCCATCAAACATGAATCCAATGATGGTGGTGTCGTCATCTGAGAACCTCAGAAGCTTGGAGGTACAGCTGTTTGTGTACCAGGAGAAGAGAAGAGGGGAAAGAACGTATCCTTGAGGGGAACCGGTGCTGATGTTCTGTGAGTCTGAGGTGAGTTTTCCAAGGCTCACATGCAGCCTCCTGCATCCTTCTGTCCAGTATCTATATCCATCCTCGATGTCAATACCACCCGATGGATGTTCACCGGTGCAGTCTTTGAGGCCTTCCTGTGGAAGTCATTGGCCATCTTTTTGTCTTGGTGCCTGATGTGAAGGTGACTGTGTTCACAGCAGTTTGTAAAGGAATATGTTTAAATTGTGCCATGCACTGCACACAAGTCAACCTATGAGACTTAAAAGATGCATGATTAGAAAGACTACACTTAAAAGGCTTGTACAACTGTATATGAACACATGCCACTCGTAGCTGCTGAAAACTGAGGTAGATTATTTGTAATGAGCGTGAGAACCATCAGAACTTGTGTGTGTTTGTACAAATATAGGCTGTGGGGCTGCAGCAGAGAGTCCACCTGCTAAGTGAGACACACAAATACACACTCATCCCTGTAACCCAGCACTTTGCTGATGTAGCACTACCACTGCCAGTGTGTCTCTCCATCTAAACAGGGTTACTCATGCATGCACAGCCACCAAGTGGGTCAACATGACAGATAAGCGACGTCCTCCTGTCCACTCAAGGGCTGGTGATGCACAGCATTATAGATAGATGTGGGGTGGGTGACGTCTGTGGCGTTGAGCATGTACCAGATGGAGGGTGTCAGCTTTTCGTGTGTTTGTGTTTGGGTGGGCAGAGAGAAAACCCAACTTTGAATGTGAGAAACAGTAAAGGAAAGAATGCTGAAAACAGTCAAAGTGTTGTAAATGGATGATGATGTTATAAGGAGTCTAAAGTGAGCACTGAAATTGTTGCAATTACTGTCATTTGCGATCTGATGTGACTTGAACTAATCTGAATAATACGAGGTGGTCCCTGCGCTTCACTCCTTAGTGCATTAATCTGCACGGCAGCAGTGACTCACCAGCAGGATTACTTAGTGTTACCTGAACTGCTTTGCCTTCAGCTGTAGAGAGCTTTTTATGATTTTGCACCTGAGTGGAGTTTAAAAAAACAGTGAGGTGTCACTCTGCTGAAAATTCTCAGAACCAAAACAGCTCAAGCATGTTACTTTCTCCACTTCATGACTAGATTTGTGTGTGTTTAATAGACCTTGCGGTAAGATTGTGTTGCTATCATAGATGAAAGGCCACTTACTATTTCAAGACTGACTTTTTATATGCATTTTTTGAATATTTTGTATTTTTTCTTTGCCTGTATTAATTGCATTTTCTCTAATTAGGGATACTTCCATCTACTATATATGTGCTTTGACTTGCAGTCCTTGCTTTTTAGGGTCTCACAATATTTATTGCATCAAACTCCAGGACAAATTCCTTGTATGTCTGAGCAGACGTGACAATGAATAATTTTCTGAATTTTGAAACAATTAACAACAGCAGCCAGAAAATTTACTTTTCTACTAAGATAATTGCTGTTGTGTGTTTGACTTGGAAGTAGTAGTTTGACAAAATAAAAATATTTCTACCTATCCGACCGTCTAACCTTTTGTTATTGTGAACACACAATTAGTCCTGGGTCACTACTACTCAGCAGGGGTTATCTTGGTACTTTTAGCGTTTAACTAACTAAAAAAATAAATAAATCTGAACCACAATTAACAAATGAAACGATTTTATATGAGTACAAAGTGTGTGATTCTGTCATTCAAAAAGTATCTGCATGTGGTTAATTAGTGATGCGATCAGCTTTTAAGGAGCCGCATGCAGAGATTTTCTGTCACGGCTTCAAACTGCACAACAGTGAACTAATTGTGCGTATGGATGTTTTCAGGGTTCATTTGTGAGACTCGTCCCCAAAATGACTAAAGTCAAGACTAATACAGTTAATAAATAAAAACAGCTTCCAAAATATGTATAATGCCAGGTGTAACCACAGGTATGTAAAACTATCCACTAGCAATCAGGTTAGTGGTCTTTGATGTTTGGTGTGTCTCTACTTTAAAGTGTAATTTTGTAATTAACTGTATCATCACATTGGAGTGGTGACCTGTCCAGGGTGTACCCCTGCCTCTCGCCCGACGACAGCTGGGATAGGCTCCAGCAGACCCTCATGACCCTTAACAGGACTAAACGGGTATAGAAGATGAATGAATGTATCATCATCACATGTTCCGGGTACTCCAGCTTCCTCCCACCGTTCAAAGACGTGCCAGTTAGGTTCATTGGTGATTCTAAATTGTCCGTAGGTGTTCATGTGAGTGTGAATGGTTGTGTGTCTCTCTGTGTTAGCCCTGTGATAGACTGGAGACCTGTCCAGGGTGTACCCCTGTACTCCGCCTCTTGCCCGATGACAGCTGATAGGCTCCAGCCCAGCCAGTGACCCTTCACAGGAACAAGCGGTTACAGAAGATGAATGAATGAATAATTTGTTAATAATATTTTTTGTCGAACTGCAACAGAAGTGTTTTTGCAGACTGGACACTGACCTCGTGCTAACTAAAAGAAAGGTTGATTTGAGATCAGTCATAGAGGCCGTCACCTCATTGCGTACTTTTAATTCAGCATACACACAAAACACACGCCTCTCATTGAGCTGCAGCTACATACGTGAGGTAGTTCTGATGCCGAGAAAAGGAAACTTCAGTCATCTTCACACCTTCACTGCGAATCTTCACACAAATCTCTCTGTCCTTTCTTTGTATGGAAACGAGCTACCGACAACACATATAATCAGTGCAGGGATAGAGACAGTACAAGACCACCTACAACCAGATGCAAATTCATTATGAGACACAGGGTCTCTGAGGTCACTAGTAAGTTCATATGGATGTAGAGCAATATGCATAAAAATAAAACTGGAAAATAGCCTCTTGACTGCAACAGATAGATACTAACAACATACAGCAGCTAAAATTATTCAACCTCCACTTACTACTTTTAAGAGAAAAACTCTTTACTGTCAAACTGAAAATAGATTTCAATAATGTAGTGTCAATTAATTAAAAATACACAATGTGAAATAAGTGAATGCACAAGTATTCACCCCCTTCTAGTTAATATATTGCACCTTTGGCCTCAGCCACAGCACTAGGTGTGGACAGGTCCCAATCAGGCTATTTTACACAACTCTTCTTTGCATAACTCTGAGACTGGGATGGGGCAAGAATGGGTAGTGCGATGGGTAGTGATCTACTAGAAACAATATTCTGCTGACCAAATGATGTTGGTGTTTATTTGCATACAGAGGGCAAAACTGAATTCAGATCTCGAGTGCTGGTTGTGCCACGTGTGACCACAGGTTATTACACTTGTGTTTGAATCGCTCAGGTCAAATGTCTCAGAGATTAATTCAGATGACATATCTTGTGTCATAAGTCTAAAATTACATCTGAATATTGTTCCAAAGTCACGTCCATGGTCTGTTTTGGACACCAGAAAAGATTTTCAAAGAGAGCTGTAAATAACTTTTCTTGTTTTTTTTTTTTATTATTTTGACTTAAACATACATTTCTTTATTTTTTTAATGTCTTCTTTTTGTTTCTGGTTTTGCAAGCAAACTTCAAATACGAAAACATAACAAATGCCCGGAACGGATCATCATTTTATTAGACGATCTTCGTCTTTGCCGTAGCAGTAGTAGTGAGCATGCGCGGCCGCAACCTCCTGCCCAGAGCGCTGACAGCAGGCTGTGTCCGGAGACCGTCGCTGTCGCTGCCGCTGCCGCTGCCACTGTTGTTGTTGTTGCCGCTTCGGACTTCCAGTCCACGTTGTCCGGATACAAAGTGACACCAGAGCGGGATTTGATCTTCGGTACAGGACACAGAAAACAACAGCAAAGTGTTTGGTGAGGACGAGCTGAGCTTCTTCTCCTCTCTACGGCGGTGGTCAGCGGAC